>JXSR01S000551.1:64342-78366 GCA_000969725.1 Ophiothrix spiculata | reverse complement strand
TTCGAACCAGGGACCTCGCTGTTTCCCAAGCGAGTGATACCCGTAGCAAGTCACCGCAAGAGATGCTGCCCGGCCAGCGATTTGGTCCCTGCATATAACCCCCGTCTGTGACGTATCTGGACTTAGCGCATTTTCGTGATTTTCTAAAGTGAGATTTCGTGAGATCTGGTTCTGTTAGGGTTAAATTTAGGGAAAGAAGTATGACTGGTTGCTATTGTTTTGAACAATGGCAGCAGCCGGATGAGTTTTGAAGGGCCCCTTAAACATGTTATGCGAGATCCAAGTGACACAAAATAATGATAGAATAATATTGATATACGGTAATAATAAAAAAATCAAGTCTCTATAAAAAATGTCTTATATGTGTGGGTATATAATGTGCACAGAATTTGGATGTCCCTTGCACCATTTCAAGATTCCAAATAGTAAGATAAGGATTATGAGATAAACATGTCTGTCAAAAGGATTATGTAGATGAATATTGAGATAGCCTCAAACTTTAAAGGGAAACTCTACAGTTCTGAAAATATCCACAGAATTGTTCCTATTAATCGCCATCGCCCATTCTCTTGTTAAAAGACCACCCCTATTTATTTTAAAAAAACAGTCAACTTCCGAGCATTTTCTTACATTAAACTTACCATTTTTGCGTGTTTGGGCAAACAAATCGCAGAAGTTAATAAAAGAGGTCATGGTCCCGGAAATAAAGCAAACTTTTTCAAATGTGGACTTTTCTGGACAAGGTCAAATTTCTTCTTGTTGGGCATGAATGTCTCTCCATCTAACATCTCACAATTTACAGACACAGAATTTGGAAGCAATTCATAGACATATTTTTCCTTCCCAAACATTCCTGACTTTGCTACATCCAATTCATTCTTTTGTGTAAAAAGAATCCCATTGTACTTGATTGGGAGTGCTCCTCTTTCATGATTGAATAGGCTCATCTTTCATCAACAGGGACTTGGCACTGAATTCATAGATTGACATTATGTTGTGTTACTGCAAGAAAGTTGTATCTGCAATGGCTGCCATATGTCATATTTAGTTAACACCTTGTCACAAAAATGCGAAAAATCCCTCAAACTTTCTCTCCCATATGTCAGTGTCTCTTGAAATGCTTATTCAGAATCTTCAGGTGTCGCCTGAAGAACCATTTTAGGAGCCACTAGCCCTTGACTTGACTTTCTACAGTTTACAATTCATAATTCAAAATGGCAGCTATTGCAGATACCACTTTTTTGCACTCGTATGACCATTTGTTATGTGACCTAGTTATAGCATCTAATCTGGAATTGGATTCACAACTTTCAAATTATGTCTTCTTTATGCAATTGAGGAATTTCACAAATTGGCTACTTTTAACGCATCTTTTGTATTGAATAGCTTGGTCTCAATTGTGCAACATGAAATACAAGAAGCTTTATGGATAGAAGCTATGGCGTTTTCAACAGAAAAAATTTGTTGGCATCTTAGTTTTATTCTGGATGAAAATCCCGTCTTTGTAGCAGCACCATGTTAGAGTACTTCGTTTGTCTTTGTGGATTGCACTATCTGAACAAGCTGTTTGTGCGTCTGTTTGATATTTTGTGCTGCTTATGTAGCCTTGCATTGTGCTCTTTAAATATCCCATCATTATTTTTATCAATATCATATTACCCACCAATAACCCCATTTTTCTTTGTGTTATTTTTTTCTTACAGCCCGTAGCCCATTATGCTCAACTCACACCAGCCAATATCAAAAAGATGCCGGAGAGTGCATGGAGGGCGACATTCTACATCATCTCATGGTCATTTATTGCATACGTCATTGTAGGCTCACATTTTGAACTTTTTACAGATCCACCATCAGTCTTTAAAGGTAAGCCCAGAATTCAAATTCTAATTGTGACCAGCAGGTAAAATTGCTAGAATATATTACATTATTAAACACACCTAAAACAAACACATAATCAGCATCAACATTTAGCCTGTTTCTACTCAAATGTAAAATATGAACCGATCATGTTTATCGTGTATGAATACCGTGCCGCACTTACACCGCTCTGTTTCTACTCACGACAGAATTCAATTATTTTTGGTTTCACTTAATGAAATACCGTGTACACCAGATGTACGGAAAGTATAGGCTGATTGACCTTTTGCGCGACGATGCAATTGTGATAATCGGATTCTCATAACCGGTACCGTTTCTACTGGATTGCGACATGTTATTTAAACAACAATAACCACTAGGATTACGAAACGGGCACCTCTTCCACTCGGCCACACATGCTCCTATAACTGAAGTGATGCTACTATATTTCTTATATATGAATAAGATAAATAATGATCAGAATAATGCATCATGGCAATTAAACAAATCACATACAAGCCATTAAAGGCAAAGTTTCATTTATTTTGACAAAACTCCTGGCTGAACAGGGACTTGAACCCTAGACCTCCTGCATACTGGACAAGGGTCTAAACTACTATGCTTTCCGGTCACATTTTCTTAGATGATGAAATGGTCATTTGACACTTGGTTGTAAATGAAACTACCCTGAACAAAGCTTTTTCATCCGTACACTTTCTTCAAGAGACTTAATTTTTGTAGGCCATTTATTCAGTGTTCTAATGATTTTTTCCCCATGCGTTACTTTTTTGACTTCTCCAACCTACAGAATGGTCACCAGGAATGAAAGTGCCGTCAGATATCTACGCCGCCTATGCAATTCAAGGCAGCTTCTACCTCCATTGTATGTTTGCTACTATTTGTCTAGATGTCTGGAGAAGCGACTCAGCTTTGCTGTGTGCTCATCATGTCCTAACGTTAGCTCTTATAGGTTTCTCATACGCAGCAAGGTAAGAGTCAAAAAATCACCAAGACTTTAAAGTGGTCATAGGGTGCTGAATAACAGTATTAAAATTAAAAAGTATGATGGGAAATAGATAGGTGTAAGCAAAGAACTTATACTAGAGAAGCAGTGCTGGTGGCCATCTTGTTGTCGCTCATGGAGCAGAGTTATTGTACCTCTGGATATATTCGAAGTTTGGCCCGATATCCAGGCAGATTGCTCAAATCTTCATTTGACGATTATACAGCGTGTGCTTTTTGTTTGACTTGCAAAACATATTTTTAAGTTTCAAGTAGCGTAAATTTCGACTTGCTCTAATCAAAGTACACTAATTTTCCCGCTAATCCATTTTGAAGGCTTGAGAAATGTGACATGGAATACAATAGCTCACCCTCTATGAACAACAATCCAAGATGGCTGCCATCCCATAGGATTTAGGCAGTGGTCAAATCAAAATGGCAGCGAGCACCAACTCTCTTTTAAATTTCCTTGGATATGGGTATCCTAGTCAATTTAGACAATTGATATGAGAATTACATATTAATGGATTATACAACAGCAAAAGACTGCACTAATACTGGAACAACAAGATTTTGAATTGATATTGCTAGCTGGGACAGATTGTTATGTGAATGCACGAAAGTCATATCTGCAATGGCTGCCTAAAGTTATATTTATTTTAAGCATTGTCACAAGAATGTGAAAAATCAATCAAAATTTCCCTCTCTTATGTCAGTGGTTTTTGAAATGGTTCTTCAGGTGATGGTGCCGCCTGAAGAATCATCTCAAGAACCATTTGACCCAAGACTGGAGATTATACAATGTGCAATCCCAATTTATGACAAATGACAGCTATTGTAGATAAGACTTTCTTGCACTCACATGACGAGATGATATTCTCTTTTGATCTCATCAGGAGAGATAGGTTTTAATCTCAGTTTGTAATCAGGTCCTTCTATTTAAATATGCCTTGAGACAAATATTTAGAGAGAAACAATTTTGATAAAAGCACTTACAGATATTAACATGGCTTAAATTGATCTTATAGCAAGATTTCCATTTACGATGTTTCCTGTGGTTAATGTACCATAGTTCCACAATTTGCATCAAGTCTGGTCCCAAGGGCTATTCCCAAATAGCTTAAAAACCTTATCAGAATTGTTGGTTGTCTGAGACATATACACAGCAAATATCCTATTCCCGGTCACTGGTGTGTACTTAATTAATTACATAGTGTCTACATATGGTACTGTGTAGTTACTTCTTCAGTAGTAAGATAACTTTAATGTTATTGAAGCAGGATGCAACCTTACATGTTTACAGAAGTTTAGCGTCTGAAATATTGTGAAGAGACCTGTACATAAATGTCATTTGTAAGATTGAACATCTTGAAAGAGAATTCAGATTTTAAGAATCCAAAAGGAATATCTTTAAAGATATTTCAGGTATCTGAATTGACCAGTTTCATATGTCCCATAATGCATATTACTTCGTTCTGCACATGACATCATTAGCGCAAAGAGTAATATATGGTCAACTGAGCGTTTACGGTACTTTCAAGATGCATTATGGGACAAACGAAAGTGCTCTATTGCAGTGGAAAATCTTGCACACAGATTATTATTTTTCTGAATCAAGGTAAAGCATCTTTTGAATCAATGGAGGTAAAATCAGTATCTTACACACAGAAATCTGACTTCTGAATCAAGTTGGAACATCTAGGAAAATATTTTGTATTACTAAATCAGTGTGCAATTATAGATGTTTTACCTGATTTAAGAGGAAGATAGATATCATTGAGAAAATATTTGTAAAAAATATGGTTTTGGAAGCAAGATGAATTATCTTGTGATTTGATTTTGTGTGTAAATTGATTATGATACCGAATAGTTGCATGTACCGTACTGACCCGTGTAATGTCCCACCCTTTTTAAACGTGAACATGAGTCCGAACTAGGGGATGGGACATTACTCGAGGATTTTATAAAATCATGACACCACTGTCGAATTTTGCAGTTCCAATAAGCTTACCTTTTTCACCATTAACGACGCTTTTTCTGAGCATTTATGTTCCCCATATTTTTCATTATTTTTATTTGTTTATAAAAACCCTTTTGTATTATTTTTGTACCCTTTAAAATGCGAGATTTCTGGGATATTTGGCGAGAAAACTGATGTCCATGGAAGCTATCTTCCATTTTGTTTATGTTTGCTTGCGACGTTGGTTTGTGATCTCCAGTAATTTTATGTCAAAGTTCATCTCATCAACCAATCAGAAGACAAAACTTTGACCCTTGATAATTGACCTCAATAAAATGCTTTTATATTCTTGTAAAAGCTGAACAAAGCTTTACAAAAATTGTAAAATTTGATGATTTTAATAATAAAGAAGTTTTATAAATTTTTTCATAACTTTTTTGTAATTTTGGTTGCAAAAAGAGGTGATTTCTGAAGAAAATACTTCCGACCTTGGATGGAAAATATGACCTCAGGGCATTTCTTTATTGTCATCTGCTGAGAAATCTGACGAATTATGTACACATATTCGTGTAAAATGGAACAAAAAGGATGAATAAGGAGGTATAATTTGAATCAGTAATGTTTATTGGTGAAATGCTTTTGTAATTTATTGTCAATTTTGTGGCTAAAAACGTTCAATTCTTTGATAGAAAAATGACAAAGGCTTCCGAATTTTGCACCCAATTATTCATGTTTTCTGAAAATTTGCCGTAGTTTGGGGGTGGTACATTACTCGAAGGGGGGATTTTACTCGCGTCAGTACGGTACTCTTTTGAAATGTGACTTAAACAACTGAGCTCTCCCGAAGTTTCCAAATTTCTTTTTTTATTAAATTCACTCAAAGAATTGATTTTATAAAAGTTGGCCGAAGACTTTTTCTTACTTTGACCCAGTGTTCCCGCTAAGGTTTTTGAGCTTGCGCCAATTTGACAAACTTGATAAAGTTGAAGAGATGCATTTGCCAAAATCCCTAGCTGAAGCTATAAATTGGCAATGTAAGCAAGAAAACTCTCTTTCTATAACACTTACATATATATACACTATATAAACAGAATTCTGTTGCGCCAATTTTCAAATTCTTGCGCCAATGGTGCGCCAAACAGTCTATCGGGAGCACTGATATGACCCTACTATTAAGTTGGTTTCAGAGTGTATGTCGTGGTTTTCGTACAGCCAGCGTTTGAGTTAAAATAAATTAAAACTTTTCTTGCAACGGACCATTGCAGCAATATGCAAAAGGGGTCGTCCCACATTACAACTCAAAATTGCAAATGCTTGATCGTCTGCTGCAACTACAAGCTACAATGCGACACCCACTCTGAAACCACCTTTAGCAGCAATGTAAGGCCAAAAATAAAATTGTTGTGTTGCCCTCAGCGACCAAAGTCGGGAAAGCACCCAATTTTGCTCAGATTGGTTGTTTTTTAAGAAATTTTTTTGAAACTTGTGGAAAAAGCACCCAAATTTGAAACTTTAGGTGCTTTAAAAAAAAAGATTTAAAAAAATTGTTTTCTGACCGCCAGACTCAATTTTTCAGAAATTCCACTTGAGGGCAACACAATATTTTTTTTCTTGGCCTAGTATTGATTTGATAACACAATATTGCGTGGTTTTTCTTCCCTGCAGATATCACAATATTGGTATTTTAGTAATTTTCTGTCATGATGTTAATGATATTTGCCTGGAATGCGCCAAAGTGTTCATCTACTTCAAAGTCAGGGCTGAAAAATTTTACCCGATGTGCGAATTTATGGCCAATGTCTTCTTCAGTGGCTTCGCTGTTGGATGGTGAGTATTTCAAACGGACTAGAGTGTCCGTTTTGTCATGTCTGTTACAACGTTATAAATTTAATGTGTCGCATATGTTTTATCCTCCTCGCAGATATCATTATATTGGAATCATGGTGGTTCTATTCCACGACGTCACTGACATCTTTATGGAATTGGCCAAAGTTAGCGTCTACTTTAAAATACGCGGTGAAAAGTTTGACCCCAAGTGTGAACAATTGGCAAATATCCTATTTGCAATGTTTACATTGGTATGGTAAGTAGCGAGAGGGCCTCAACTGATGACCTATTATTGACTGCCAGTTGGGTTTTTACGCTCTATTAACGCTTTCCCTGTGTTTGTCGTTTCCATCGCATCTACCATTCACACGAATCACATATAGTAGTGCGCATCTTTCTTAAACTGCTGACTAAGCGAGATAAGGAGTTGGGCATCTGACATACAGCAAGGTGACCATATCTTGTGGTGTGATCATTGATTGGACATTGCTGTGTTAGTCCTTCAAATCCTTACCTAACTTAGTCAGTGCTCTTGTAATGTAATAGCTTATTGTATTGGCCGTTACACCACACCATGTTTCTTCAAGATCACGTTTATGTTTATATTTTACAAGGGAGTCAAACTTTCCACATGGTACTTTATGATTTACAACCACTTTGGTGAAAGCTTATTTCAATGGATCTTTGATAATTTTGTCTTTTGACCTGTGACCTACGAACTTTGACCTTGGATATATCAGCATAAACAGCATTCTAGAAAGACACGTCTTTGCCTGGATTAGTCACCTACTATATACTCGTACTGCAACATTAAATATTTTTCTTTTTTTAGATTTGTATAGTGTTCTTTCACATTTTTGTTGGAAATGGGCACCTATAATTGATGTTAATAAAGGTTTAGTTTCAACATCACCAAGTGATTTGAGAATGAGACTAAAAATTGCTTGATAATGTTGTTCATTTCTTTAAATATTTTGGATTGAGAACATTAGGCCCAGAAGTGTTTGGTTGTACACCAGCTGATCCAAAATAATTAGGTCAGACTGTCAGAAAATCTTTTTTCATATGGTCATTTGGAAGCAAAATATGCGTTTAAAGCAAGCTAATGACTGTGGGCCGTATTCTCGAACGATGTTTAACGCTAATCGGTGTTTAAATTGCGATTTAAATGATGATTAAAATAAACGCAAAACTCAAAGAGTAACTAAATACAATCACCGTTTAAAATCTAACCACATGTTTTTAAACTCCTCTAAAATGAGTTTAAAACTAAACTAGGCTAGGGGGTAGTTTAAGGTGCGTCTAAATTTTATTTTCATCATGTGTCCGACAACTAATTGGTGCTTTTAGTTTTCAAAATGTAATAGTATTAATGACTAATGAATGAAGATGATAATATGATGACAACGACATAACCATGATAAAAAATAAATACTCAAAACGTGTGCTTACTGCAAATATACCTTGAATTATCATGATAAACATGGCAAGTACAGTGTTCTGGCTACTTTGTAGCGTAGGCCTATCTTTACTTATTCAATACGAAACATATACATCACTTGATAAAATAATATATGCAGTGTATTTGATGAAGCGAAGAATTCTCTGTTGACTAGGGACCTGCTACTAAATACAAATACTTATAGGTCACTAGTGCATATCTTTTACGTGCACAGTTCAATGGATGATATTTGTAATTTTTAAATATCGTTGTTTACTAAACGCTTTGTTTAAATATTTAACGGGCGTTTAGCTAAAATCAGATTTTAACTAAATGCATTTTATGTCTAACCAACGTTTAGATAAACATCGTTCGAAAATACAGCCCTGTAAGTTTAAAGTTGTTATATACATGGTGTTTGATTTTATTTAATGCACATAGCAAGATGAACACATATATGAATGCTTATAAAAAGCTTAAATGTATATTGAAAGAAACCTTTGATATATATTTAGAGTCGATACAAAAATAAAAATGCGTTATTTTTCATTCACAAGCAATGTGAGTTTCGAAGGCCGAGTACAATTAATCAATTTGGTAGCCTTAACTTTTTCACTCTGGAAAGCCGCTCATAGCGGCTCGCAAAAGCGTGCACGATTTCCTGGAATATTATTTCGACATAATTTATACAAATAGCTCTAAAAAAACCCTCCAAGCCGAAATTAGTCAAAAATTTGCCTGCAAGCACTTAATACGAAGAGGTATCTAGCGCCATCATCAATTTGTCTAAATGCTTGAATAATGCTTGTGATCTACGTAAGCTATCATAACTGAGGGGGCTGAGAGCCGCTCTTAACAGCTTGCCAACCAAATAGGATGGATCATGAAAATGATATTCCAGAGGGAAAGAGATAAAGGAGCTTGGTCCAATTTTTAAAACTTGGTTTTCAATGTCATATGAAAGATGACCACTAATAGTTTCAAATTTTAGCTGAATCAGCCGGTTTTGATTTTACGGGCAATTTTGTATTTTAGAGCTGCCTATGCGTTACTATGTAAAATTAATTATGGTTGCCATAATTAGACACATTTTCATATGTATCTCCAAAACGGAACATAACTCAGCCGTGACATTTCACATGCATTATGAGAAAAATATGAGCAATATTTTCAAAATTTCAAAAAGGTTTGAAAAAAGTTTAAGCAATCGGACCATGCTCCTTTTTGGGGACAGCACATCTGCATGGAACTCTTTTTTGCTAGTTGGCAACTAACCTGCTCCCATATTTGTGAAGCACCGTTAACTCTAGTTATCTATGAAAAGTACCCTCACCATTTTGTATTTGGTAGATAGACAACGGGTAGATTTGACAAAAGTTAACTAGAGTTAGCAAAACTTAACTAGAGTTAGCAAAAGAAAAAACGGGACTTTTTTTTCAGGGGTGATGGAAGGAAAATAAAAGTGGTGTGGCCCCAGGTAAAGGTGGTACAGCATGCATTATGTGGCCCCTTAAAAATAAGGAAACAACTAAGCCCCAGAAAATAGTTACTGAAGACAAATTTGTACAGTTATATGTTGTGGTTATTTATGCTATGAATTAAAACATATCATTTAAATTAAATTTATTGTTTTCTTTTTCTGACTGAAAAGGATTGCAGCCAAAGCCTACACAGCCTACACGATTCAGACGCCCCTGATTTTTGTAAATGGCTACAGTGTCACTCCTCATCCAAGGAGCATCATCAGGCTGACTGACTGTTTGCTTGTTGATCTGTGACAATAAAGCAACCTTCATAGATAAACTAGAGTTGACATTCATGAATATAGGCCCTGTTGATTGCCTGTTAAGGTAACGGTGAATAAAAGGGAGTTTTACGAATATTGGACTGGAAAAGGAACAAATAGAATCAAAATGAATATATTATATATAACTCCCCTTGTCTTTGTGGCTTCATTAGTATTCATTCCTGAATTAATAATACTCTTCCCCTCATTGGATCCTTGCACTGACCATATCAAATTTCTTTTAACTCAAATATTGAACTGCTTTTGATTGTTTATAATTTTAATAATTACAAGAATAGTCCTTAAAAAGGACAAACTCACGTTAGCCAGCAGTCAGGTACAAGTTCGCATGAAAAAAACATCATTTCAATTCTGTTGTTACCATAAATATATTAACTCTGATTTGAACAAGTATAGAACTAATAGCAATATGAAAATTGTTAAGTTGCAAACATGGCAAACAAATTTGTGGCACGTCCCTATGACCCCGTTTGTACTAAGTACCCCCCTGGAATTAGAGAGTATAGTTAGATTACTGACATTTGAAAAAAATTGCCTTTAAGTTTAAAAGAAGTTTAAAATGAACATAAAGATAATGGCTCGTATTCCAGACAGATGTTTAGCTAAACCATTGTTTAACTGAGCATCAACTGTCCAGGAATGATACGCATCATTGCAGCTTTCAAGCAGAACAGTTCAATGAGTCCTGCTGTTGACGAGAAATAAAACCTTGATTTAGCTAAACACCTTTCTGGAATACGGGCCAAAATGTCAGTGGAAGCATATTTTAATCATGTTTGCCATGTTTGCAACGTAAGAATTTTCATATTGATATTATTTCTATACTTGTTAAAATCAGAGTTAATATATTTATGGTAACAACAGAATGAAAATGATGTTTTTTCATGCGAACTTGTACCTGATTGTTGGCTAACGTGAGCTTGTCCTTTTAAGGACTATTCTTGTTTTCTATTCACATGGAGGAATGATATTTACCCTTGGCCAATCACAGGCACTGTGTCAATACACAGTTTATATGCAAGGTCATAACACAATAGTCATTCCAAAATTCAAAGTTCCAGTGTTTTGATCAACAACACATAATTGCCATATGATTTTTAGTGGTATTTGTTTACACAATACAGTCTCTTAATAGCTTTCAAGGTCCAATGCATCTCTAAGGTCTTGTGTACATATAGAAAGAGATTTGTTTTGAAGAGGCCATTGGTCAAATCAAAGACAGGCTCACTGCGTGAGAAAAATGTGTACATTTAAGGATTTTAATCACCTTCCTATTCAACCTGTCATTTTTAAATTAAACTTGTCACTACTAGTACTGTATATAAGGATATTCAGGGATCAAATTAGGTGGTATCTTTCAAAATTCAATGAATAATATTATTTTTTATATATGTCTCCTGAAATTAAGGTGTCCAAAAAAATGTTGTTATTTCTCTCCACACCCATGCAACCCAGATCCCAATTCCTTCTTGTATCCCAATGTCCACCTATGGCAAGTCACCTTAAGAGTCACAGCCTAGGCAGTAATGCGTTTCTCAGTATATTGGTGTGTTTGTTTTCCTGGTTCTTTGTGCAAAATTGGGCTTTTTGTTTTAAATGCATAGCTCCCATTGGTTGTGTGAGGATTCTCTATTCAGCCGAGGGTTCTTTGTAGAAGATGCTTCTTATGGTTTGTGCTGAAGAAAACCTGGTGTACCTACAGCTATATTATTATGTATCCCCTGATGTTTAGCAAGGTGTGTAAGATGGGTGACTTTTTGCAGTAAAATTTATTTGTGTAATTGGATTTTAATATTGACAGCTAAATAGATCCTGTGATTCTTTGCCAAGTGGTTTTGCTATTGTTCCCCATTCATCTGGTAAAAGTTCTTCGTAGAGAGTGCTTCTGGTACTTTGTGCGAATAAAGCTTTTTGTATCTATTGTAAACATGTCCTCTGGTGTTTACTGTACTCTGAAGGTTCTTAAAGGATTTTCCATTGAAGTGGGAAAATTCTTGAAGTAAGATTTTTTGGTCAGAGTAAGGATTTTAAAGTATAAATACATCACTTGATGTTTTTGCTCAGTGTTTCTGACTATTTTCAATTAAAATGTTAAAGGTGTATGTTCCAATAACTTTCACTCACTTTGTTTTGTTCTAGGAAGTAATGTTCATGTATTTTTGCCATTCATCGTGCATGATTCATTTCAGAAGATTGATACTATTTTTGACAAGTTTTGTAAATCTTATCTCAAAAGGGCTTGGTCCCATAGAACTTTTATTCACAATGCCTTGAATAAGCAATATTTGTTCTGAGTTCTCGAGTTAATTGATTCTCTTGACTTTGTAGTAGTTTTAGATCACTGTTATCTTGTATCCTATTGTAATTGTACAATAGCACTTCACATATTATTGTGTGGATTGTACAATGGCCAAATTGATTCGAGTGAGAGGAGGGTGTGAGGGTGTACGTGTAGGGAGGGTGTGTGTGTGTGGGGGGGGGGGGTGAGTTGGTGTGAGTGAGGGTGTATGAAGTGATTTGTAGTACAATCTCATTTGTTAAATTGTTTTTTATACATGTCATTTTATGTTTTTGTATAAGAACGCACCGTCATTAAAGGCGTGTGCCGCTGTTGTAAAAGCGTATGTTCTAATAAATAAACTAAACTAAACTAAAGAAGAAATATGGTCAACAAAGTGCTGAATTACTGGAATATTTTGTTAACAATAAATAATATCCTATTGATTTCTATGGGTCATTCCGTGACACATTTATGCCTGTAGCATTAATTTGGCTCAAGATATATACAAATGAAACTTTACAATTGCTTTATGTAGGTGTAGTTACCCTTCATTCAAATCTGAAAAAAGTGTATGTCAATTTTTTCACCACATCTGAATACCTACCTTTAAGGGTTCTTGCTTCACATTAAGATGTTTTTTGTGTGCAAAATTAGGTCTTTTGTTTTTTACCACATCGGAATACCTACCTTTAAGGGTTCTTGCTTCACATAAAGATGTTTTTTGTGTGCAAAATTAGGTCTTTTGTTTTTTACCACAATCGGAATACCTACCTTTAAGGGTTCTTGCTTCACATAAAGATGTTTTTTGTGTGCAAAATTAGGTCTTTTGTTTTTTACCACAATCGGAATACCTACCTTTAAGGGTTCTTGCTTCACATAAAGATGTTTTTTGTGTGCAAAATAAGGTCTTTTGTTTTTTACCACATCGGAATACCTACCTTTAAGGGTTCTTGCTTCGCATTAAGATGTTTTTTTGTGCAAAATTAGGTCTTTTGTTTATGAAGCAATAATATTATATTTGTAGCCTCTTGCCCACCTTTGAGCATAGTAGTTTTGTATAGTGGTTATTTGATTATTTTCTATTCAAATGGTGATGGTTGTTACATCAAAATGCATAACATAGTTCAGCCTGACATAGTTCACATTGCAGAATTTGGTATTTTGTTTATGAAGCAATAATATTATGTATGTGATACATATATTTTTTAATTGGTGAGGGTTCTTGCTTCTTAGTCGACGGCTGACTTTAGTCCAGGTATTCTTTTGTGCATTCTAGCCTTGGGTGGCAAAGCTATTATTATATACACACTCTGCGTTAAGTTGAAACCGTCAATCTAATTTGACAGTTGGTAACTTTCACGCTTTCATTAATCACTCACGCATGTATGTGAAGTACCATTTGAAAGGAAAGGTACAAATTGAATGGAACGATGGATGGTTGCACTTCTATGTTTTATAAAAGGTTCATGCAAATTTTCAAATAATTATGCTATTTTATTTCTTCATTATTATATTCTAGTCATGGTCGTGTATGAATTGGATTATTAACTGCTCTTTACTTGGCGCTCATGAAATTGTACAAGAATAATGCACCTTGTGCTGAAGATGCTTCACCTCGTGAGCATGGACGACTATAACTTCAGCACCCGGTGCATTATTCTTGTACAATTTCAATTGTGTCAAGTATTAGTCTATTATTTTTAGCCCAGTGTAGTAGGAATAATAGTTCCCCGCTCTTATTGTCTAGGTTGTAGGCCTACAGTAAAGATAGGTCAACAACAGATAAACAGATAACAACTCTACATGTAACATTAGTTTCACGCTTTTTCCCGTTGTGGTCTAAGGAAGG
>JXSR01S000551.1:27516-47799 GCA_000969725.1 Ophiothrix spiculata | reverse complement strand
TGTTGGAATAGGAATAAAATTAATAAGGTCATGACCTCTCACCAAGTATCTGTTGGAATAGGAATAAAATTAATAAGGTCATGACCTCTCACCAAATATCTGTTGGAATAAGAATAAAGTTCTTATGATTATGAGCTCTCACCAAGTATCTGTTGGAATAGAAATAAAGTTTATAAGGTCATGACCTCTCACCAAGTATCTGTTGGAATAGGAATAAAGTTTATAAGGTCATGACTTCTCACCAAGCATCTGTTGGAATAGGAATAAAGTTTATGGGGTCATGACCTCTCACCAAGCATCTGTTGTAGCTGAGTAGCTTATGAATTCTTATATGGCTTGTTTTAGTCCAAGGTACCATTTAGCAAAATGAGTTGGTCAGAAATATTGACTTAAAGATACAAGGAAACTGGCAAATAATGCCCTTTTTAACTCATCAATCAATAATAGATTTTAACTCATTGAAAAAATAAGTGTTATTGCTGACTAAATTTTTTGAGCATGTACTCCATGAGCATTAGGTTTTGACAGCCAAGCATAATAACCACGAGCAGTGAGCTTGATTGGTTGTGTTTGCACATGTTCGCTATTGGTCTGGCGTTGTTTTCACGTACTAACAAGGACATGCAAGTGAAATTTTACCTACGAACAACAACATTCCCCCCCCCCCCAAAAAAAAAAAAGACAAAAAGAAAACAGATTGTCATCAGACTGTGTCAAGGTCACCGGTGTGGCAGTTTAGTGTCGGGTTTTCAAACGTGTTGCCGCAGTTTTATTGTGAAAAGCCTGGAATGTATAGGTCCTTAGATTTAGCAGTGAAAAATCAGGTGTCCTCATTTAGGAATTAAGTGGGTGTTGGAGTATGCTTGCATCAAGACCAATACATGAACACTGTAGTGTACATGTTCAAAAAATTCAGTCACAAATAGAAATTGTCCGAAAGAAAAAATAGTGTTCTGTATTGTTAACAAAATAATTAGATTTGACTTGACTTCTGCTCATTACTTGATACCTTTGATGAATAATTGGGTCCAAGACTTTTGAGAGTGGTTTTGTTGTTGAATGCCATCATCATAATCATTTTTTCTTTGTTCTTTCTTGTTGTACAGGCTAGTGTGCAGAATGTACTGGTTCCCATTGAAGGTGCTGTACTCTATCTTGCCTTCAACAGCCAAAGTGTACTACCAGGACCATTTACCTTTTGGAATAGAATTCAATGTCATGCTTTGGCTTCTTATGGCTATGGATGCATACTGGTTCTCAGTAAGTTTTAACTCTTGCTAATCGTGCTCAAGATACCAAGCAAAAGACAAAGGCCTCTCTGGTTTTGTTTTATTAGAAAAATAAGTGCAAATTAACCAAGTGGTGTTAGTAACAGTCAAAGGGAGATAACCCTACTCATACAAACCTGACTTTGTATATTCACTATACTACTAGTAAGCTTTCTCCCGTTGTTCATATTATGCCAGCCTCATGCGACATCAACCCTGACCATTAATGTCTTTATACTGCATTAGAACAAACAGGGGAAAATAGAAAATTGACGAAAAAGAAACATTTTATTAAAAATACTCAAAAGTGGTTGTCTAAAGAATGTGCTCATAGAGCCTGACTAATGCTGTAACAAATTCAAAATGTAGGGTGATCAATTTGAGTATTGGACGTAAAGCAACGACAGCAGATTGTCACCTATGTCAGCCTGCGGTGGTTAGCGAATTAGCGCCAAGTGATGATAACACAAGATTACTGGCGTGAAACTCAATTTGAAATCTGCAGCTGATGTCACTTGCCGTTACCTCCTATTCGCCATAGAGAGAGCCTGCCTTTAAGTTTCAAATTTGTACTTTAGGCGACAAAAAAAATATCCTGTTTTATGGGCGGACGGACCTTTCAATTAGGGTCGGTCGGGCGAATTTTTCTTCTTAAAAATTGTTTTTTGCCTAAAATAACCCAAAAATCCGAAAAAATTGGGAGAAAAAATGATTTTTCTTACTAACATATTTTCTAACAAAATTTAATCGAACTTGTTAAATTTTGGCAAAAAGACAGCTGATTTTACAAGATTTTGGCAAAACTAAAAAAAAATCTTCAAAACCACACATTTAGGGTCGGTCGGGCCCGTAAAACAGGTTTTTTTTTTATTTTTGTCGCCTTAGTACGTAATTTTCTGAAATGAGTAAATCATCTGACTGTTCATTGCACCCACATCTGTGGCCAAGTGACCACTATATAGCTTGTCAAATACAATTTTCTCTTAACAAATGTGTATTGCAAACATCTGCACTACATGAGAGGTTTAATTCAATTTCAACACATCACAAATTTGTTGCTCATCTGGAATGTTTTCGCTGGATCGACCGTCATCATGGCTGTGATGTTTGATTTGTCTGTGATTGGAAACAGAGGCGCGTCATGTACAATAAATTTGAGTAGTGTTGAAAATGAAGTTAACGTCATGCTTCTTCCACTGCATATGAATGTCTACTCGTATATAACTACACTATAATTAAGTTGTAAAAGTAAGTTACAAGCTAATTATGTCTGATTGGTTTAAGGTCAAATTATTAAATTAAGTTATCTATTAGTTGCTCTCAGTGCCTAAAAATTCAAAATTCTTACAAGAAAAACTTGTAACAGCATGAAAAATAGTGGACAATTACCAAATTATTCTATAAGTTATAGCATTTCGGAAACTTAACCCTAAACCTGAACCTAAATCTGACCTTATTTCTAATCATTAACCTTAAAACTCGACCTTATACGTAAACCTGAACTTTGACCCTATACATAACCCTAAAACTAACCCTGTGAAATGCTGAAAGTAAAAAGTAATAAAATATTGATAATCTGGACATGTCCAGGATTCTTCTTATTGCCATGTTACAAATAATATTCCCAATGTTCTTATTGCTCCTTCTCAACACAGTTAATTTTAGTTTTCCTCTTCAAAATCATCATTGGTGACACAAAAGAAATGGATGATCCTAGAGAGTAAACGGAATAAAATATTGATAATCTGGACCTGTCCAGGATTCTTCTTACTGCCATGTAACAAATGATATTTCCAATGTTCTTATTGCTCCTTCTCAACACAGTTAATTTTAGTTTTCCCCTTCAAAATCATCATTGGTGACACAATAAAATATTGATAATCTGGACCTGTCCAGGATTCTTCTTATTGCCATGTAACAAATAATATTCCCAATGTTCTTATTGCTCCTTCTCAACACAGTTAATTTTAGTTTTCCTCTTCAAAATCATCATTGGTGACACAAAAGAAATGGATGATCCTAGGGAGGAAACGGACGAAAACAGTTTAAAGTTGGGTGTTGAAAAGAAGAGGACCGCATCAGAGTCAGAGGGCGACAAACCACACACTAATGGGTAGGTACCAATGCAAAATGCATGTTCTGCCCAAAAGAAGACATCAGGATCTCTTCCCATCATGCATTGCTTCCAATGGGAATTTTTGTACAGGTTTTGATGAGAGGATTTAGGGATTAAACATGGTACAATTAGCAGACTTCATCCCAAATTTGCATTTCAGATATGTTTCATCCCTAAACCCGCTCCTTAATACCTGTACAAAAATCCTACTTGCAGCAATGAATGATGGGAAGGTCCTGATACCTTCTTTTGTTCTACTCTACAAAGTGAAAACACAGTATGTGCATTTATAAAGCATAGCAGATACTTCCTATAAACATGCAATTTCACTTCAATTCATTCCCATACTAAAATCTTGTATTTATTAAGGTTTCTGTCGAGACTGTTTTTTCATGTCGACATGTCGCAATAATTTGTTGTCGACATAATGTTGATATCAAAGAGTTGTTTTTTTGCGAAATTGTTTGAATAAGCTAAAATGGTCCGTTTTAGACGTAGACTTATCTATAATATAGTAATGTACTAGTTCTTTCTGCGTACGACAATATGGATGATATAAAATTGATATTTTGTAATTTTTTTGTTGTAAACCATCGTGATAACTTTTTAAAACGGTTATAAATGAGGAATAACTAATAAGCATTAAATTATTTATACAACACTATAAAGCCCAACTGCTAATAAACACCATAAATTGACAATTAAACGTAAGTTTTTATAAATTTTTACTTGCCCTGTTTTGTCAACAAATGGGATTTCATGTGGACATGTTGAGATATGCTTTATGTCGACATAAATGTCCACATAAGGCATGTTGACAGAAACCTTAGTATTTATACATGTTTTATATCATAGATATTGCCTTAATACGTTGTGAAAGAGAATTTATCATTTGCTCATTTCTGTAGGATTTCTCCAAGGGAAAAGGAAGTAACTTGCAACATAACTGCATACAGCGTTTTTAGTTTGTTGGGCAGTGTTACAATGGGTTATGTCGTGTTTTTTAGCTTAAGTTTAACACTTTTGGCAGAACTTCCGAACATAGGCAAAACATCAAATACTACATTTTAAATCAAAGTCGTTAAATTTCAATTGGTCACGGGTTCGCCGTCGAACAAGTTTTGAACTGTCAAGCTTTCGTCAGGAGTAGCTCTGACTTCATCAGGACAAATATTATTATAAAGACATGGGCCGTCACTTCCCACTGATGACTCGCATGAGCCATTCACTGAAGGCTGCCCCTTGCCAACAGTGTTGAAAGCAGATCACCTCTTTGAGATTTTGGTGGCTCTGGAAAGAGCCTTTCTGAAGGCTGCCCCTTGCCAACAGATTCACACAAAAGTAGGTTGCCCCTAACCTTTAATGTGTTTTTCTTATGAGATATTTGTGGCTCTGAAAAGAGTCTTCCTGAAGGCTGCCCCTTGCCAACAGTTATTTGCACAAAAGTAGGTTGCCCTTATTATACCTCTAATGTGTGATAGGTTGCCCCTTGTCTATTGAGTCTCCAACCGAACAGATTGTTACCTGATCGAGAAGTGAAATTTGTTGAAAATTGTGGCATATGCAGATCTATTTTTAATACATCGATAATTTGTTTTGGTAATCCTTAGGAGGGCTTAAGTATCTATCTCATTTCCCCCCTTTTTTGTGCAACGTTCCCATACTAGATAACTACATAATTAATATTCAATTTTGATGTATCTTCTTTATTTTTTCTACATGTAGCGTATTATCAGCTGGCAATGGCAAAGCGGCAAATGGAGATGGCGTCAGACACAGAGAAACCCACCAAAACAATGGAAATCATGATAACATTTCTCACCAAGTGCCCAACCATGATTAGCTTCAAATTTTTTCAAAAGAAAATACCTTTTTATTCTCTGTTTGTATAAAAATTGTATTTCTATCAAATATTAAGATTTTTGCATAGAAAATAAGTAAAATTGATAAAAATGATGTACTGAGATTTTTTTAAATATTGGTTTATGTGTAAAAAGTACCAGTATAATTTAAATCAAAGCAGTCACCTTGCACTTTGGTGAACTTTGACCTTTAGGTCAGGAGATTATTTTGATCGTCTTTCTAGATTTTTGTCAACTGATCTTGTCAAAACTATTTAAATTAAAAAAAAATCTTGTATGAGAATAACAAATGAAATTGTTTAAATGAATGCAAGATTTTTTTACATTTTTACAAAGAAAATCAATTCCAAGATATTGATTAAGGGATCCAGTATATATTCGACTCTTTTGGACCACGGTTCATGAGTTAATGCGTTCAACACAAGGAAAAATAATGGTGCCCACCTATAATTTACACAGTTAACAGATTTTCAGTGTGAGTCTGTGCCATAATTACTCAACCCGTGTGCACAAAACTGCAGGGTAAGGGTTACATTTAAAAACAATAATGTCCTGTAATCAGTGTTGTGTTTACACTATCAAAAATTATTGACTTTTATCTGTTATTTCATTTCAACCTTGTTTTGTATGTTTGACACAATTTGATATAATTTGATATAATTTCTTCACATGATTTGAGGTGTAATTGTAGGTTGTTGAAAGCTTGATTTTTTTGACGTGAACGAAGGGACACACTTGTGTTGGACGCTGCCGCTTTATGTTGTTCATAAAGAGTAGTATCTCATCTAGATATGTGTATATGCAATATAGTTTATATTTAGATAGCTACATCGAATATGTTAGCAATATAGCTTGTTGTACTATAACAGTATTTTTTTCTTATAATGTTCCTAGATTTTAAGTATTTTTAATTATTGCTGATGAATTTCCAGTAGATGGTTTACATTGGTATTTTTGTTATTGAGGTACTTCTAGGGTGGACCAGAGGTGGTTTTCAGGATATCCCACAATGCATTATTCTGATACACTGATATATAATAGGCAATAATGTTTTTTTGGACAAGGGGCTATTAGGAATTTGAGAATTCCATTGAATAGTACTCATTCATATCTTTCTAGGGATGTGTTTCTTTTCACAATAGCCCAGTATTTACCCACATTGCTGACACCACAAAAACCTCAGCAACCTGTACATAAGTATAGGAGTTGAATTGGAATTGCAGGCACATTGTACAATCAGTGTATCAGAATAATGCATTGTGGGATATCCTGAAAACCACCTCTGAGGGTGGACCAAAAGAACTCAAACAAGGACTGGATCCTGTCTAAGAAACTGAACCTGCACAGGTTTCTATAAAATTGATATCATCATTGTTGTTATTTTGAAGGCTGATATCAGCCTCCTATTTTGGTGAAGTATAATGTATGCAGCCTCTTAGACAACTTTGCACTAGGCATACAAGCTGTCTGTAATGTATGTTGGCATACAGGCTGTCTGTAATTTATGGTTACAGCTATGTCAGCTTCAAATGATGTATACCATATTTGTTAAGGGTCAAATGTACAACTCGTGTTCACAAAGAGTGCGCATCTTGTTCACAGAGAGGGTGCATCTGTTTTCGCAAAAATGGTGCATCATTCACAAAGAACATGCATAACATTCTCAAAGAACACACATCTCATGTATAAGAGACATATATATATTACTCATGTGTAAATAGTCAACTCATTTTGTATGAAAGTAAATCATGAAATTGTAGCAATACTGACTTATTTGAATGTAACTCATAAAATGCTGTCTGTGTGATAGTGTTAGTTTTGTCATTAAGCTCATCCTGTGTAGTCGTGAGTGAAGACTAAGGAATTACACAGGGCAACCTGTACTCGCCGCCATTTTGTTGTTGCTAATGGAGCAGTTTCTGTACCTGTGGATTTGTTCAGAAATATGTCCGATTGGCAGATCACTTAAATCTAGACTTGATGCGTAGAACATTACCGCTTCACAGTCTTCAGTATTGAAATTGATGCTATTCTGGAAGAAGAAGAAGACAGCATGTGCATTTTATGTCACGTGGAAACCGTGTCAGCACCTATCAAGATGTGCTTTAATCAGGGTACACCAATTTTCCTGCGATTTTTGTTTGGAAAAGCCTCAAATGTGGCTCGTGTATCCAGTAAATGGAAGATACAATAACTCGCCCTTAGTGAGTGTCAATCCAATATGGCTGCCATCCCACAAGTTTTACATCTTGGTCAAAATGAGTACGGTATCCCCTGTGTAAATTCCCTGGTGAAGATTTCAAGTCTAATTCAGTTACGACTTTTAAGCTGTAATTCTGAGAATACAAATTGTGCACAATAGGCCATTTAGTTTACAGTGAAAAACTAGAAAAATCCAGATTCCAACATTCCTTTATAGACCACTCACTCACTCACTTTCTCTTTATGGAGTGGTTTGATTACATTGACTTATTTTTGTGAGTATCATAAGGGCCCAATTACCTAATATGTTTAAGACGTGTTTATCTGTGATAGTCTTTTACAAGCTTTAGGCCAAAGATTCTGTCACATGAATTATACTGGTTTTAGAGTTATCAGGTGTGTTGTTGTTATATACAATTCTTTTTTCCCAAATGCGTAATCACACCCGTACCAACAAATCGAGAACATTATCAGGGAGCACTGTTATTTGATAGTAGGATAACATCCGCAATCAGATGGTTATGCAAAAGGGTTTTCAAGCTTTAGTACTCTACATACATATTGTGAATATGATTTGAAATTCACTGAAATTGACAAAAATCTCACACATTGGTTGATGGCCAAACTTATTGAGGGTCATGTTTAGTGTAGTAAATAAGGTATGCAGAAGATACTTGCGTAGGAGTGGAAGGGAGACTGTACTGTGCAATTTTTATGGGTGCTTTAAAGTAGCGTCTGACTGATCTACCCAAATCGGCCAATTCCGATTACAAAGGACAATAAATTGCTGACAATAACACAATATATGTGAATCCATCGATCATACGTATAATGATGCGGTTGTCATAGTTAATTCTAGGCAAGCATGTGTAATGTTTATTATTTTGATGCTGTCTGTTGGTTCTGATTTAGTCTGGTTGGTACTAAAAAATGCAATTAACTTGATGTTTTGCAATTTTCCTTAATTGGGTTCGTTTTATCGGTTGGTGAGATCGGCAGAAAAAAGATTTGTACATAATTCCGATCAGACACTTTTTTCAAGACACCCTGATTGCGGATGATATACCTTTAAAAAAAAAGTTGTTGACTTGCCCTTTAATAGTGAAAATGATGGTCGGTCGGATCTTTTTTTTTTTTTTTTTTCAAAAATGGGCCAAGAAAAACTGTTTAAAATAAGCTATATTCATGTTGTTTGCTTTATTTATTGAAGATTAATGTTTGTTTAAATGCAAATATTAAACATTTTGTAAAAATTGTTGTAAACATAACCCAAATATCATGCTATTTTCACCAAATTCAACGTTGAAATAGGCAAAAATAAAAATAAAATAAAAAAGCGATCCTAAATTTTGCACATTTTGGGTCGGTCACAAAGGGCAAGTCAACAAAAAAAATTTTTAGGCCTTATCAATAGTCAGTGGCCCAGACACTTGCTACTCTACAAAGATGCACAGGCTCAAGTTGATTTCTCTATCATTACAATTGTCTATTTATACAACAGAGGAGCTCCTATCAGATGTATTATAAACGGAATTTGTTGTAAATATTAATAGCATTTTTTCTACATAAAATATTAATTGTGCCTATACATTGTAAGTCTTGTGTATCAAAGTTTGATAAAAAAAATGGTCTAATTATTAGGATTTGATATTGTTTTCAGACTGTGGTATTTTACTTACCCATTTAGTAGGTGATACAATGGTTTTCAACTGAGATGAAAAATGGTGAAAATGTCAAATTGTGTTCTGGTTATTGTTCATATTGGTACATTAAATTTAGAACTTGTTGGTTGAGCACCTTTAGTATAAAGTCCAAGATTGACTTCACGTAACAGGGAGAACTGAAAGCTTAACACATACTACATCAAGATAATATGTAAGGCAGTGGAACTTTGTTAATACAAGATTTTTGGGACTATATAATTAACCTTGTAAGCACCAATTATCCAACTCATTTACATGTAAAATTGATTCCTGGCATCTCAAAATTACCCTGTATTAACAAGGTTTTTGTATTATCAGAGCTAATTGCATTAACAAGGTTCCACTGTATGTCGCAATGAAGTGAAGGGTGTTAATGAAATTCAACTTACAGCAAAAAATTAAGTTAACAATGTATGTCTGGAATATTATTATTGGCCCAAACAACCAATTTTATTTCATATGTGCATGAATCTAAGTTATAGATTTATTATCAGATATTTGCTGGGACAATGCAAAATCTCAATCCAGCATATATATGTGGATCGTCATATCGAAAGGTACCTTAATACCGGCATAGTACATTACGAGATACGGGCCATTGAAGCTAAGCATAGTCAAAAATCACGTCCAAGGTCGAATTTCTAATTTCATCAGAAAGGTTATCATTGAAGTGTATTCTATCATACTAATCAGGTTCCAACATCCAAAACATAAGAAAAATGTATCAAAAACCAAGCTAAAAATTCTCTCTTCATTCAAGATTTACTAAGTACAAAAACTTTGAACTCGATTTTCTCAGAACTATGGTTTCCCGAATCAGCCCGATGCCTTTTACCAATTTGGGTGTAACTTCGCAACCAAACATCCAATAACCAAAATCAAGGTGTCATTTTAAAGCTTAAAATCTCAGCTTTCAGATGAGACCAAAAATCAATTTTGATTTTGCCGACCTTACGGTACCTTTCGATATGACGGGTCACATATATACTCTATAAGCCTTGAAGTATGCGATCCGCAAATAAACCAATATGACCATACAGGGAAGTAAATTAGTTCGTATTTTTTAATCATAACAATGAACCCAATGTTGGTGAATATTCAAATGAACTTATGTTGATGTTTGTCCATGTGGTAGCAACAAAAGTAGCCAAAAATAATACCCAAAGCTTTAACTAGTCATGTATAAAAATATTAATACGCAGTGATTTGGTCTTAATCAATCCTGATCAATTAGTAGTAGTCTCTGACACAATACAAAAGCACCCAATTCACAATGTTGTATAATAAAAGGGATGTGCTATGGATCTCGTAACAGAGTCTGAATGCTCACTGTGTACTTCAAGGTATGTAGAGTATAGTTTGGAACTATTATGTAATGCTGTAGTGATACTTTGCCACTGTTAGTTTGTTGAATACATTTTTGTCAGGGACCACTTGTATTCAGAGGTAGATATTTTATTTTTTAATAAAACATGGAAAAAAGGTGCTTTTAAATTTAGAGGCTCGTAGACACGACCACATTTGGATATCAAAACATGCAGAAATCAAGTAAACGGTTGATAAAAAACAACTGAGTTATGTTTTCACTATACATAAATGTTGATTTTGAAATGTTATCATTGATTATTAGGATATTTTGCTAAATCTGTGAGATCCTAGTTGAGGGTATGGAAAAAATTGTCATTTATCACAATTCTTGTTTTAGAGTGACTTCTTGGATCGACACAAATAGAGTCAATTTTAAGGGCCATTCAGTATGATATTTACCTCTCAGTAAAAGTGGCCCCCTGGGGTCCACACATACGTTTAGTCATTCTCTCTGTCTTAAATCTGAGCTCCAATACCAGAAGTTCACAAAGCTAGTATCTATTTGATTATTTTATGATGAATTTTGTGTCAAATCATGGTATATTAATTGTAGATTGTATATATTAAAATCATGTTAAATTAAAAAAGATAGCACAGTAAGCCATGTACTTGCAGATGTGTTGAATACGCACAAATGGCTTGGCATCCATGTATATTTTGTGACCCAAGAGAGGGACTCTTCACACGTACAAATTAATCTGTACTTCACACATCTGAATGCATCTAGATTCAACTGGATTTCATCAAATGATCACATAAGCGTAAGTGACTGCGCGTGCGCATACATTTAGTAGGTGTTATCCCCACTCACACGCACACCCCGGCCGCATGTCAATACGGGCAGTTGAAGTAAATTCAGATAGACACTTGACGGTGTGAACACAATCTGAACTTTGGAAATTTACATTCATCTAGATGCATCTAGATTTGACATTCCTGTGTGGAGAACCCCATATTTCTCTGCCGGCTGCATTCATTGACATTACTTTTGTACCAAAGTAAATGGTAGGGAGAAGTTTGCTTGGAAATAAGCCTAGCCAGATACAGTATGTAGATTTTATATTTTCAGTTTCTAGACTTTTAAATTTAGATGAAAAATATCAAGTCGGTGTGATTATATCAAGAATTGTGAATGATGACAAAGTGGGTTTTATTTGAGAGCTTTCAGAATGTAACCAAGACTCCTTCATCAGTAAGTTGACATGAGGCATAATGTTGCTTTCATACTCCTGTAGTTTTACAGCTTTGTCGCTGCCTGGCATATATTTTTTTGCCAAAAACTTGCCGCTTCCGGTTGTTGTAGTGACAAAGCTACATGCCGCTGAGATAATCGAAAATTTTGTCGCACAACAAGATTTTTCAAGTTGAAATGAATTCAACTTTCGAAGCGACAAGAAGTGGCGAAGCGACAAAACTGCAAAGCTACAAAGTGTGAAACGTACGAAGCGACAGAGCTGCAAAGCAACAATAAGTATGAAAGCAGCATTAGTTGCAAAATGGTCTATGATATGACAGGATTTTCTCTGTACAAACAGAAAGCTAGAAATTGAGCACACCAGAGCTATTTCAACAGCATCACTTAAGTGTTTTTGTTACCCATGATGCATTGCAGTTTTTTAATCCTAGACTGAGCAGACTTACTGACCATTCTGCAATTTGCCTTCATAATGCAATTCCAATACCTTGTATACTCTGTAAATCTTGAAGTATGTAACAAGCAGCCAATTAACGCACGTAAATCAATATGACCATACGGGCAAGTAAATTAGTCCGTATTTCTCGAATCATAATAATGTTCCAAATCATGATGAATATTTAAATGAACTTATGAACAATGTTTGTCCATGTGTTAGCAACAAAATTAGCCAAAAATAATACCAAAATCGCAAAGAATTCATGTAAGAAAATATTAATACACAGTGATTTGGTCTTAATCAATCCTTTAATATCAATCAGTAGTAGTCTCTTACACAATACAAAACCACCAGTTCACATGTTGTAGAATACGAGGGATTTGCTATGGATCTCGTTACAGAGTCTGATTGCTTGTTGCATACTTCAAGGTTTATAGAGTATAGTTATGCCTCCTTGGATAACTAAACTACCAGAATGATGTATATATGAGTGTATCTTAAAGCAGCACCTATGCAGGAGGTCTTAACCTTATGAGAAAACATGAACTTACCAGTCATCTGTATAGTAGATATCCAATATGAGGGCATATGATGATGAATTTGATAATTAAGTAAATGAAAATCTGAAGCCCTAAGAAACCACTCAAAACTATATAGGTTTGGTTTCCAATCAAGTCGGCATGGGCATGGTGGGTCCATTTAATCATCACTTGCAAGTTTTTTGTGCAGATTTTCTAGCAGGTGATTTACAATGTCTGACGTTTCAATGTACATTACACATGTCATGTACTGTAAATGGGGATATTTTCGCGATCAGAATTTTTCGCGACAATTACGACCTTTTTGCACGTGTTAAATTAGCGTTTTTAAGCGTCATTACATAGACCTACACATAAAATGAATACATTCATGGGGTATTATATTTGCGGTTAGATGAATGATTCACGAAAATTAAACCCTTGCAAAAATAACCCAGTTTACAGTATTTGAGTTGAAAGGTTATAAAAAATGGGAACATGTGTCTGAACTGAAGTGTCATGAACAAATGTTGGTCTATTTACAGGTGCTGATTGAATTGTCACCATCCATGTACATTATCTAAGCCGATGTATTTTGATGATCCGCATTATAAGGTGGATCTGAGCTGAACCCAGTTCATATTTAGCTTTGTGATTATGGTGTATTAATCCTATTACTGTATTTTATTTATTTGTGATTTTAATCTAAATACCCTATGATCCTAACAATGAGCCAATCCGGATGGAGTAGAAATGTACTTGGGTAGATTGGGGATTTTTGTATATATTTTTGTCAAAAAAGGTGTTTTTTTAACAACCAACTCAGACGGTGTCTTAAATATATGAAGTTTTGAACAATTTTATGAATATTTGTCGCACCACCTCTAAACTTTGTATAGAAGGAAGGGTAAAGTTTGATAACTAACAAATAGTTTTGTTAGATCTTTGATGATATATTTTTGGCTAATATAGATTGATAGAAATTGTGATGGTGTTATGCTAAAGGTAATCCATCATATGAGTATTGAGCAAATCATGTTTTTGAAGATTGATTCGGGATAGTGTTGCCTTTGTCATTTACTGTTTACATGACAAAATCGTTTTTTGTCGTACTGAAATTCAATCAAATCCAAACTTGGCTTTATTTAAGCCACACATAGCTAGAGTAGCTTTTATACTTGTTTTCATTTCTATGAGTGTGGACTATGACATGCAACTTGAGTTACAAATTATTGAAAGTAAATTTTGTAATGGTCCCCGCATATAAGCTGATCGGAGCAATTGTGACAGTCAATTGTGATGTATCTTGATCCATCGCACTCATCTGAGAGTGCGAGGTATTGTAGAAGAGATTAGATGTGTACTGCACGACAGTTGCAAAATGCATTTAGTATACTGTGCGCATAACTATGCGTGGTAAGAACGCACCACTGTGCTTATTGTACTTATGTTGGTTAAGTTTGCCTGTGTACTGTAAGCATAACGTGCGCAACAGTTAGCGTTTCACAAGCTCTGGAATTCAATCAATCCCATACTGTATGTATGTGTGTAAATCAGTTGGATTTCATGCAAACCAGGTTAGCAACAAGCGTCGACTCCAAAAACCCAGCTGCGAACTAAAAAACGTAATCCTTTAAAATACTGTTGCTTTCAAACCAAATGAATTGCTAATAGTGTGAGATGGGCAAGTCTTTACATCCACCTGAAGTCAGTGAAGGTCGATTCATAGAACCATTGTTTTTTCAGATTATATATATGAGGGATATATCTACCAAGTCCAGTGAATCTAGAAAGCCACTTACTGCCTGGCTTTCGGGGTGAGATCAGTGGGCTATCTAGAACTCTAGAGTTTTCTAGTAGTTAGTGGATGAAATATAATGTGGTGGTGGATTTATATTTTTGATAGTATCACCAAAAAAATAAAGGTTCTATGGATCAGACTAAGTCAGTGTGGAGTGGTAAGAGACAGGGACCAGGGCAATAAGATACAAGGTGGCCATTTGTTTAGTGTTCAGATAGAAATAAAGTGCCTGTCTTTCATTAAAGATTTAAATTGCCAGTATTGCTCCTCAATAAAATAGCTGACCTGATTATACAATGCGTCTCAATAAGTTATGAATTCCACATATGCTTTAATGAAAATGAGAAAAAAAAAGGTTCTTCACATTACAAATTGAATTAGTTGTAGGTAAAAAGTCTCCTACCTATGACAATCTGATTGTTTTTAAGTTACTTCTTTCTTATAGTATATGTTATAACTATAGTCATTTTGCCATGGGCACAAATCTTTTTGAGGCACCCTGTATGATACAGGCCTAGGTGTTGTAACAGTCAGAAAATGGGCAGGCAGATATAGGGATGACATCCACATTAGGGTCACTCATCTTCAAATCATGTTTTGTAAATTGTTCTAGATGTGTAATGTGGTGTCCCCGTAATGGCTTCCAGATCATATTATTGTGTCATTAAATTTCCTAAAAATCATAAAAATCTGAATGCGCAGCCATGGCATATGGCCAACAAGCATAGCACTGCATTGACTATAAAAAGACATATTTTTCCACACTTAATAGTTACAACTTCCAATCTACATGCACATGATGCATTTTTTGTCGCATAGCCTAGTGCTTTTGATCTACGCACCTGTCAGATTTATTTTTTTGGAACTATGACTTCATTATAGGCAAAATAAATATGTATTGGATAATGAAAACACAAATCCAGGGTAAGAGTTCGCATTTACAATCAGTGAGGCCCTGCACAATGAATTTCTGTTTACATTGACCAATAATGTTTTGATTTGGCTATAGTAATTAATTGATGTGTAGTCTATATACACCGTGTTGTCATTCAACGTTAAGAGCAAACTGCATTAAATTACTGGAGAAATAAGGGTGAACAAAAAAAAAAGGTACTTTGTCTCATATTCCTTTGGCCAAAAACCCAAAACACATGCAGGGTTTTTTAAATCGAAAAAGCTGTGCATTATGCGATTTTTTAACTTACGAATGAATTGTCATTTTTTTGTTCTCAATGTAAAAAAAAAAAAATCAAAAATCAAAATGTCTCATGAGAACCTAAAAAGAAAGAAAGAAATGCGGTAATATGTGAATTTCAGAGGAACCTGAGACAAAAGGTTTTTTTGTTTGCCTTATCATGTACTGTCAATTATGAATTCCAATTTAAAACTCAAATGTAACAGCATTTATCTGTAAATCATGGTGTCATTTTCTTTATCTGTTATATTTGGTACATAAAGATAAAACATGGGTGCCAGTATGTACTATGAATTCATTGGTGTTATGAGTCTGTTTTTGGTAAATATTACAATATAAAATAGCATTCATTAATTTACGTGTACATTGCATATGTATGCATCTATAATTTGAAGGCGTTATCTTGATAATAAAGAGCATAGGTGTACTATTTTACATTGCTGTATGTAAATCATCATTTGGATGCGGAGTAGGTGACTACAAGTTTTTTGCAAGCACTACGATCATTTGCCAGAGCAGTGATGTTTGCAGTAGTGTTTTTGAATATGGTAAATATTAAGGATACTGTGAGAATCACATAAGCTATGTGAAATTTACTACTTTGTCAAAAAAGTGCATGATGGGAAGGCTATGTTTGCTTACAGTGCATGATGGGAAGACTATGTCATCTTTGGGTAAAACAACTAGTATATCAAATTTCACCAGGTAAAATTCAAAACTCTAGTTTGAGCAAAATCTTGTGCCCACTACCTATTGTGATAAGTTATTAAATTGGGAGTTATACCCTCTTGTGAAATGCACAAATCACTTTCCATTTTTGGCCCTCAACATTTTTATGCTCTGCTCTGTCTGTTCATTGTTTTGGCAATACGTACAGTTTTGGTTATTCATATTGGTGATTTTGTCGATATCAAATGTACACCTAGCACAAAAAGAATCTTGGCATGTGTTTTGATCAAAATGAAAATGGCTGAGATATGATACTGAAAGACTCATACTTCTTCGCCACCAAAAAATGCATTTTATACTGTTGTCATACTTAGTCATTTTGTAGTTTCACCATAGCAAAACTGGCCTACCATTTACTTTGGGCAGACTTTGAAACCAGACTAAAGTGGTGTTCACACTAAAATGAAAATAATGTTGACCAAATCTCAGTTGAAGGCTGAGACATGAATAGCTGTGATAGCAACACAATGTAAGCAAATGAATGTGGACCAGAGTTAAGACTACCAGTGTTGAAGGCATTAGCCACAGACGTTAATGTGAATTTCCAACTTTCTGCGACACCTGCCGATTTAATTACATTTTTAAAGCTACTCCAACTGCTAACTTATATCCATAACCATCCCTATTAATAAACTTAAATGCTTAAAAGTAATAAAGACACAATTGTGCTTTGAATATTTAGATCACTTGGGATGTCTAAATTAAGTCATAGTGTTTCTAAAAATTGTTGAATTCTCATAAAATTAAAAAAAAATTGCATCTGCCAAACATTTTTGGTAAAGATTTCATGCTTGTGGAATATATTTAATATTTCTAAGCTATAATGAAATCATTTTAAAATGACAGGCACACATTCTAAAATCATTTAAGAATATACAAACAGAGTCAATAGTATGCTAAAGAACGAATTGGATGGAAAATCATCTTTTAAGAACAAATATTTAAGTTTTGATTCTATCATGTCTTTCCTTGATTCAAATGGGTTTTATGAATTTTCATATCCATGTGGAATCAGGGCTAACAGAGACATTTGAATGCGAGTGTTTGGCCAAATTAGTCACTATTCAGACCATTTCTATCTCACCCCTGGTTGATCAAACCCATTTTCCCTGTTGGATGAATTGTTAGTTGAAAATTCTCCTCTTATGACAGTTGGTTTAACATCCATGATTTTGATAGCCCATGGCGAATAATGTGGTCCAGTCACAATAATTGTAAGGCGAGATCCAGAAAGGCTTGAACGCAGTCTCAATGCTAACCTAGTCACGCCTCGGGGAAACATGGTCAGTCAAGATTAATGGTATTGTAGTGTGAATGCACCCTATCTGTCATAGATACATGAAATTATCTGAACAGGAACATTTTGTTAGGTTTAATATATCGTGGTGTTTATAATTTAAGTACAAGAACAATCTTGTATTGCTGTCAATATAGTGAAGATCATAATGAATAAAATATTTGATTTTAAATATGAAGAGGGAAAACATGTTCTTGTTGCGTATTTAATTATTCATTATTTAGAATTTTGCAAGAAAATAATGAATTTTGATGAAATGATTAATTTTTTGACATCTGATGCTGGCAGCAACAGGAATCAGCTTCCATTGGCATTATAAATGTGGCCGTCCTATCCAAAGAAGCCGTAAATGCAGCAACCTTCATTTTGCGCTACAGGTGAAAATATGTGTCGAGGTCGAAATTTGCCGAAATTGATTCGCAATCATTGTGCTTCCTTCAAAACACGAGCAAAGTTTTAAAAATAAATGATCAGAAATATTAAATCTGTTTATTTTAAGGATAATCAAGGACTTCCTGATGATCTTTGAACGTGTTTATCTCAGTTATACATTTTACTCCTGACAACCTTTGACGGACCATAACTTGACTTCTGGAAATTGTGTGAAGTTCAGTAAGGTGTCATTTTAATTCTTATAGCATGGTCTTTTCAAATATTTAAAAAAGCGAAAATGGTTTTGGATGGACATGGTCACAAATCAGTTCGGCTGAACTCACAATTCAGATACGTATCTGAATTTAGATACGGGTATCAGAATTTTGGTGTTTCCTTCATGTAAGATATTCATGAGCAAGACTGCTTCAAAAGACTTATCACTAGATAATCAATACATGCATGTGTTAACAACAGATTTCAGGCTAGACTAAGTTCATGATGTCTTACATGAAGGATGAACCAGAATTTTGATACAGGGTTTCTGAATTTTGATTAAAAACAGCTGAAACGGGATATCAGCTGAAATGAATATCCAGCTTTGCCGCACACCATAGCGGTTTGTACAAAAGTCAACAACATCATCATTTGTCATCTAATTTGGCAAAATTATTTTGCTTTCTATGATCAGAAGCTATTCCGCTGGAATTGCATAGATGGAAATGACACTTTCACAGATACATTTATCGTAGATGCAAGAAAGATTTTCTACATGTACTTGCCAGCGCTTAGATTTGTTACCTGCGCAACGACAGGCGTATCAGAATTCGGATACCCCTCCTATACCTAATTCTGATATGGTATCAGAATTTTGATACGTGGGTATCCAAAATCAGATACGTATCCGAATTGTGAGTTCCACCGAACTGAAATCTTTGCTGAACTCCCTTCAACAAGGAACACAGAAATGATAACACTAATCCTTTTTAGCAAGCTTGTCACTTTTATTAAAATAGAGACCATAGAATCCAGATAATTGCTACAATGAGACATTACAAATGAAGTGGATGGAATAGTAACAAACCATCAGCAAACATTTGGTAGCTATCCCATCATGCATTGCTTCATATGCAATTAATTGTTGATACAGGAAATGATGTGCGTAGTTAGTGATAAAACGTGCCCAAAATGCAAGATTACGACAATCAAACTTTGATTTAGGGTCAATTCATCACTAACTACTCGCATGCTTTCCTGTGCCAACAATCCCATATGAAGCAATGCATGTTGGGATACTCACGATATCTTCTGTTGGTATTGCCTACTGCAGCAAGAAGTGTAACCCAGCAACTAGAATGTGGGATTCTTGTTTGCCTCTTCCTGCAATAGGAAACCATCAAATCCAAACTTGATTCTTTTTGTCCTGAAGCTTAACCCTCATTTCTTTGTTCATTAAATAAATACAACATGCAAATTATTCAATACCTGTGAATAGTTATGAAACAGTTAACTTAAATGCCAATGTAAGCAATATCATCAAAAGTATATGAATTTCTATGTGTAGACAACAATTGAGCTTTTTCCATTTTTTCTGGTGCTACCAAGTACCACTAAGTACCCACACTCTACTACTATAGTACCAATGTTGCTCCTTGGGAAGTACCAGTGTAATTTGTTAGTAGACTTGCTACATCAGCGTATGTTCTTTGTTACACCTGTGAAACTGGGTAGATGGAGAGGTGGCAATATATGGCTGTGTATATTCTTCTCCAGAGGTCAAAACTTTGGATTTCGAAGAGCTCAAAGTTGGCAAGGTAATTGCACGACACACCATCTTTTCCTGACAAAATTAAGTGGGGATCTAGAGAAATGAAGGCTCGCACTCTTTCCACTGACATTGGCAATTGTTTGTGTCATGAAAACATTGATCGATGTCATCTCTATTTATATACACATTTGCATGATTTGAGCCAGTCAACAGTTTTCTACCATTACCTGCTCAAAACAAAATGAGATATAAAACATAATTATACTGACTGCTTTTTTTTTTCTGGCCGTAATAAAAACCATTTCCCATCGGTGATCTTGAGACCATTCTTCTATTTCCTTATAATAAATAGCTCAAAATCACTTCAGGGCTTAACTATTGCCCTCACAAGCAGTCAATATTTGTATAATATGCACCAACTATTCGATAGAATATACAACCAACTATGTA
>JXSR01S000550.1:24775-40032 GCA_000969725.1 Ophiothrix spiculata | reverse complement strand
TGTGTTGCAGTGCTTTATATTAGAACAAGTTTGGCCAGTTAAATATTATATTTGACTTATCAAATAAATTACATATTCAGGGGCATGTAACAAAAGAAATGCTCAAAAGTGGTAAAGGGTTATCATGGGTTATAATCTGTGACACAATTCCCTGTACAACCTCTCAAGATGAAATCTATTTTCTGGTATTTTTAGATTCCAGCAAAATATTTATTCTCTTTAACACAATGTTTGTCTTTATTATTCCACAATGAATGATTAAAAATCATGATCATTTATAAATTTAAAGTGTTTAGTAATTCCTTTTATGTTGAACTACAGCTTTGGTCTTAAACACGTCTTCCATGTTTCTCTCTATTCTCGCTTTTTGATATTGCTTCTGGTGGTGGTGTATGTGGGGTGGTGTGTGTGTGTGTGTGTGTGTGTGTGTGTGTGTGTGTGTGTGTGGTGTGAGTGGTATAGTCCCTGTAATTTATAACATCTTTTCTTGTTTTCTTTGCATATTAATTTTGTTTGTAAAGTATTTTTTTTTTGGTGTTTTTATAAATAAATGAAATGAAATGAAAATTCCTGTTTGTATTTTCTTTTACCATTGTGCCAATAACTTTTGTACTTTAGGCCTCTTGGCCTATCGGACTCCTGAATAATAAATGAAATTTGAAATTATTGAAATGAAGTAGACTAGTAAAATAGAGAAAATGGGAATGATCTAAATGATGAATCAAGCAACATTTGATCAATTATTAACAATATAATAATAATCAATGATGATAAATCAATTCCTGAATCAATCAGTTTAAAAAAAATGTCAAATAAAACGTATACCAAGCCTTTGCATCGGGGCATGAGATTAGAATTCCTGATTTCTTTTCTCACGAAGTAAGGGCTGAGAGTAAATTGTACAATTGTGTAGGGTGTGGCCATCTTTCTCTTTCTCTTTTTCTTGCTATCTTTTCTATTTTCGGCATCTTTTCAAAGATGCATTGGCCAGCATGCATAGATTAGCCATTTCTGGCTATCCAGGTTGGTACTTTTGTATGAGCTTGGAAGAGACCATGAGTTCATCATGGATCTAATGGCATGTGTCCGTCACGGACCAACCGAGGTAAACAAACAAAAATAAAAATTACTTTTCACGTCTGTCACCGTTTGCTTCTTTAATCAAATGTTATGACGTCATTCGTTGCTCCACATTTTTGATGACGTTCACACATAACAAATCCTGGCGGAAAGTTAGATCAGCGGAAGTTCGTGCGAATTTATTTTCGTTTTTCTTGTGATTACAAGTGAATTTTAAGGCAAAAGATAATATTTTAGCTTCAAGAATGACGCAACAAGGTGCTGCGCTACAAAGTTATAACAATGAACTCGTCAAATGTAAGTTATGAAACGTTTTGCTAGATGTGTTGTAAGCTTACAGTACATTGTCTTACACTCATGAAGACCTTAAAATTCATAATCTTTCTTTGGGGGGGGGGGGGGGGGACTCGACTCATCCCGGACTTGCCCGCACCCCCGATTTGGGTCGAGTCCGGGAGGTGAGTAGGGTTTTTGACTTTCTAATGTTGGCAAGCCTGATATTTTCATGCAATTTTCTTGGAATTATTGTCAGGTAAGATCTTAATATGTCCACTTAATGAACACCCATATGTGTTCGGCCGAATACTGCCATCGGTATCGTGCATAGTATCTGTAAAAATGCGAATTGGAAATAGGAAAAAATTCAGTTGCTAATTTTAGCCACTGAGAACACGTGCGTTGTATGATGGATGATGTTTGAAAAGATCTTCATTTTCCGAAAAAGGAAAGTTTTAGCAGAATTTAAACTATTGATGTTCACGAAGATTGAAGCTGAATTCATACTCAAAACGCAATGCGTTGCGTTTCCAATAATTTTCACCGCAAATGAATTCACACTCAAAACGCAAATGGACTGCGGCAGCCGACAACATGAAAACATGCATACTAGATATTGACCCACAACATTACGTTTTACAATCTGACTACCTGATTGAAATCCTACATGTTGTTCTTATATTTATAAAGACTCCAGAATGCTTCGGCTCGTCTTGTCACACTGACTAAACGCAGTGATTACATCACTCCAGTGTTACAGGATCTCCATTTGCTGCCTATATCAAAGCGTATTGAATATAAGATCCTCCTTCTGATGTTTAAGACTTTCCACTAGTATCACTCTCCTGCATACCTTGCCAATTTGTTCATACCAGCTCGGACTCTCAGATCCTCATCTCAAGTCTCTTTCGGATTTCCTTCGCAGCGTCCAAGACAAAGATCATTCGCCGTTTCTGGACCCAAACTCTGAAACAATTTGCCTTCAATAATCAGTAACGCTGCTCCAGTAATGACTACAAGTCAGTTCAAGCGTACTCTCAAGATTCTACTTTTTGAGGACTATTTTGAGTGACTGCATGTGAAATTACCTTCCTTTACCATATTTTTCTCCTACGGTATTGTAAATGATTCTGTTTGTAACAATTTGTCTTTGTAAAGATTGTATAGTTTTTAAGGTTTTGTTAAAAGTATGTACATCGCTCAGCGACTTCTTTCGTTATGAGCGCTCAAAAATCTATTATTATTATTATTATTATTTATTTTGTGTTGTATACAGGTATAGAAGAGCTATGCAGTAAACGAGATGATCTACAAAAACAAATCCTATCAGAGGAAGAAGAAAAACAGAAGCTCCAAAATGATATTAGAATTCTGACAGAAAAACTAGCCAAACTTAATGAAAGTCTAGCGAAAAAAGTGGCCACTAGGCAAGAATATGACAAAACGATAGCAGAGACGGAAGCCGCTTATATGAAGGTGAGGATAGTGAGCAATTTGAGAATGGAATTAGTGACTTGAAGGGTCTATTTTAACATAAAAACTAGCCAAACTCTATGAAAGTGTAGCGAAAAAAGTGGCCACTAGGCAGGAATATGATAAAACGATAGCAGAGACAGAAGCCGCTTATATGAAGGTGAGGATAGTGAGCAATTTAAGAATGGAATTAGTGTAGGGTCCATTTTAAAGGGACTGGCCTAGATCCTGTCCGCTGATTTTCTGACTATATATTTTTTTCACATGTATCGATAGTACATGATTATACTAACATATCCTACCAGTAGTTTCCGCTGAATTTGTGTAACAGAGGAAAAAAATGAAATTATTTACCAGCTGTATTTTTTGTCGCCGGTGACAAAAAATGGTTGAAAAAGTGTTTCTAGTTTCAAATCTTAAAAAGATCTTGTTTCTATACCTGTGATGGGTAAACAAAATTATTTTTTGACAAGATTGTTTCTCTTTTGATATGTATTAACTTATCTCCAAGAGCTTCATTCGATCTTTTATCTGGTAAATCCATCTGAGGTACAAATTTAGGATTTAGAAAACACTGGATAGTCACACCACCATCACATATAGATATATTGCAAATCAATTTGCTGTCAATTTGAGCCATTTCTGTGTACATTTCTGTACCTTTTTGGATTTTACTACACTTTTACATGTAAGCTTTATTTAAAGCATTTCCATCAGTTTTTAATTCTAAGTGGAATCTAGGCTAGTCCCTTTAACATAAAAACTGGGCAAACTCAATGAAAGTTTAGTGCAAAAAGTGGCCACCAGGCAGGAATATGATTAAATTATAGCAGATATGGAAGCGCCTTTTATTAAAGGGACTAGCCTAGATTCCACCTAGAATTAAATATTTATGGAAATGCTCTAAACAAAGCTTAAAAGTATAGTAAAATCCAAAAAAGTGCAAAAAATTACACACAAATGGCTCAAATTGAGAGAGCATTAATTTGCAATATATCATTCTTTGACGGTGGTGTGTTTCCTAAAACCTAACTTTTGTACCTCAGATGGATTTACCAGATAAAAGATCAAACAAAGCTCCTGGAGATAATTTAAAAGATTTCAAAAGGGAAACAATTTCATCAAAAATAATTTGTTTGGTAATCACAAGTGTAGAACCAAGATTTTTATCAGTTTTCAAACTAGAAACACTGTTTTCACACCACTTTTTGTCTCCGGCGACAAAAATTAAAGTAGGTAAAGAATTGCTATTTTCTCCAATTTTCCTCAAAATCATGGAAAACCACTTGTAGGTTATATTATTATAAATATGTTCTATGGATTCAAGTAAAAAAAATATGCAGGTAAAAAATTAGTGGGAAGAATCTAGGCCAGTCCCTTTAAGGTGAGGATAGTGCTTTGATTTTATTATAAAGACATTGGCCAGATAACTCTAAAGAAAGTCTTCAAAAATTACTTAAATTGGATACAATATTTCAAACTGATAGTAGAAATTGAAGACTATGGCCCGTATTCCAGAAAGGTGTTTAATTAAACCACAGTTTAACTGAACTTCAACTATCCAAAAATAAAATGCACCATTGCAGCTTTCAAATGGAACAGTTAAATGAGCCGTGCTGTTTAGGAGAATTAAAACCGTGGTTTAGCTAAACACCTTTCTGGAATATGGGCCCATATGTCGACTCTTTCTCAGGAGGACTCTTACCTAATCTTACTGCAGACCTGAAACTTTCTAGTCTCAACAACCTGTCTCAAACAGGATACAGTGGAACCTCGTTAGCACAAAGTCCCATCAAAAACTTGGCCCAAACCCTAGAGTGATACCGTAAAACTAACCAGCTATTCAAAATACATATCTTTTATTTTCTCTTATCTGTACAGATTATTGAAAGCTCACACTCATTACTAAACTTACTCCACAAAGAAGCATCAGTCCTGAAAGACAAAGGCGTACCAGGATTTGCCAAAGCGGAGACATCATAGGCTTAAAACTTGACTCTTTTGTGTACAATGTAGGTATTGACTATCAATCGATCGTTGGCTCCCAGAGTTCACCCAAAGACCCTGCATATCGAATGGCTTTTGTCATTGAGTATCACAATAATAACAACACTGTTGGTTTTCACAGTCCACACAAAGACTATATATATCGAAAAGATATTGACACAGAAGGTCTTGATAACCGTAATTCTAAAAGTCTTGTAAACTTGTTCAGCGATAGAATTCCCCTTGTCTCTGAACATACTGATGAAAGTCATTCGAAGTGTGCTCTTGGAAAAACAAACGATAAGGTTGGTGATTTGTTGGTATCGAAAGCAAAGAAAAGTAAGCAACAAACAAACAATTTATCAAAATCTAGTTCTTCTTTCTTGGCATCGATGGATCTAGATCATGATAATGTAGGAGATGATGGTTCAAAATATGCTCAGGCATGGCAGGAGGAAAAAGACAACGAGACGGGGCAAATACCTACATCTATGAATGAACAAATACATTCATCTCCAAAACTCACATTTATCTCTGTTGATCTTGATGCTGAAAGCATACTTGTAAATGGTTTAGACATGAATAACACAAGAAGAAGAAACTTGAAAGTAACGCTAAATTACTGTGTGAAAGAAAATGTTGCAAAGGTGTGTAATAAAGAAAAGGCTACCAGTGAAAGCTACAAAGATAAAGATGGCTTTTATGAAGGGCCACATCTATCGAAACGGGCTAAGAACCCCAATTTTGAAGAGACAGTTGATAACATCCCAGGATTAACTTTTTCTAGTCCAACTTGTGAAAATGTATTAAACGAACGATATAGGGAAATGGTTGAGGATGAGGATGTCTAGGCTGAGGATGATGGATGTACCAATGACGATATATCCTCAGATAGTGAAGACTGGAGGTCAGAGGAAACCAATGATCCTTCGTTTGATGAGGAGAGGAAACAAAATGAAATCATTGCTTCTTCTTCTTTTAAAACTGACATCATTGGTAAGTCGCAGAACAATGATGATTTATCCATAGATGGTGATAAAGATTGCAAGTCACAGGAAAATAATGATGATATCTTTGGTGAGAACTGGAAAGAACATGAAATCAGCGGTTCTTCTGATGATTTATTCATAGATGGTGATAAAGACCGGAAGTCACAGGAAAATAATGATCATATCTTTGATGAGAACTGGAAAGAACATGAAAACAGCGGTTCTTCTGATGATGATGATTTTGAACCCAATGTAAACAGTGATCACTATGGTGATGAAGATTATACACCAAATGAAGATGAAGGTATGAAACATAGTCATCATTATAACTGTAAGATATGCGGTGAAGAATTCCAGCTTCATGCAAATTACCACAAGCACATGAAGCGACATTCTTATGAGAAAAACGCAAAAGAGCCTGGAAAATGTCAACTATGTTTCAAAGTGTGCCAGTACCATTATCAAATAACAACAAAACACGCAGAGCCCATGATGTGCTCGTTTTGTGGTCAAACATTCCCTGATTTCACTCGTCTACGTTGTCATGAAGACAAACTCCAAGGAAAGATTAAGAAATTTACTTGTGATAAGTGTGGGAAAGTGTTTTCTACTCGAGGTAACTTGTTAAAACACCGCAATAATGTTCATTCTGATGTTCGAAATTATCTCTGTTGCCACTGTGGAAAGTGTTTCAAGAGTGTGGAAGCTTTGAAGAGACATGAAATGATTCATAATACTGAATACAGCTTCAAGTGCAAGATCTGTGAAAAAGGGTTTAAGCACCAACCTGCTCTGAGGAAACATGAATTGATGATTCATGTCAACACAGAGAAGAAGTATAAATGTGCTTCCTGTGATAAATGGTTCAGAGGTAAATCAGGACTATCTCAACATGAATTAATCCATAAAGACAAACGGTTCACTTGTGAATTCTGCGGTAAGAAGTTCACGATGCGCCATCATTTAGGACAGCATCTTAAGACGCATACGAATGAACGACCTTATGTGTGTACTGTATGTGGAGATGGGTTTAAGATTGGACATCATTTGACACAACATATGGCAACACATACAAAGAAGCCGAGGAAGAAATAGCTAGTGCAACAAAATTGTACAATACGTTATATGCCATACATTAATTGTTCATTACTTTGTGAAAAGGTGGTCACAAGATTCATGTTGTTACACTTTTTTGCCCCAAATCAAGACAAATCGCTTAGCGAGATACTGTTTTTGAGTGAAATGCGCTTCTATTTCATTTTGCCTCATTCCCTAAGGTTCATACTAAATTTTATGATTACCATGGTAACAGCTGCCTCTTGAGTTTTGGACCTTACAAGAATGCAAGTTCTATTGAAACCATCTTCTACGTTTTGAATTTGACATTTTGCGTGGTGTAGTTTTACATTTATATATCTTTGTCACTACAGAGTGCTTTCTGAGATTTCATCTCAAAAATTGAAATATAGCCTAGCGGGATGCCTGCGGTTGGCACACGCTAGATGATTAGGAATTACTATTTTGAACTAATTAAACTTTTCTCGTACATAATTGATTATCGATGTTTGATATTCTGTGGGCCTAGGCTATCATCATTGTCATACTGTTACCATTTTAGTCTGTTTTGATACACATATATTCCTGACTTTTTTACGTTTTTTGCTAGAGTTATAAAGCTGGGCGAGCATGCAAAGAGTACATTTTTGGCCACACATAATTTTTTCACAGACCTGTTATAAGCTTTTTTGCTGGGTGATCCGTCAACCAACCTTTTCCTATTGCTATGAAAAGGTGCTGACTGCTCACTTAAACAATGTTTATTCATAAAACGGTTGTTGATGAAGGAAGTTATCACCATCAACCTACTAATTGTTTCTACTAAACCTTACTTGTATTTTTGTAACCAACCAAATCTAACCATCCTAGAAACACGCTGTATGAAGAAGCAAAAAACTGAGTTAATTGCAACATTTTGTCTTTCATTAAATTAAAATATCCTTTCCGTTGGGCTAATTGAAACATTCATTAATTTTTTTTATATTATACAAATAATGAATGTTTATGAGTGCAATGGTACAAATATTTCATGAGGTGAAAGATCAAATGCTTCATTCAAATGAGGCGAAGCTGGGTTGAATGGGGCATTTGATCTTTCATTGAATAATGCTGCTTGCCTGGTCTTTGCTGTTGGGCGCAGATCAGATGCTGTCACTCTCTTGGATACCTTGCACTGGCTCCCAATTCGCCAATGTGTACTGTTTAAAATTCTTCTGTATGTTTATAAATCTTTGCATAACTAGACTCCAACTTATATCTCAGACTATTTCATCATTTATGAACCGGCTCGTACTTTGCGCTCATCCTCTGACAGTAATCGCCTCGCTATTCCAAGACTCAGTAATAGAAGCAGTGCTGATAACAGATTTCACATTGCAGCCACTATGGCGTGGAATTCCTTACCTGTGGACATAAAATCTGCCATGACTACATCACAGTTTAAGTCTAAACTAAAAACGCATCTGTTTTCTCTTGTTGATTGACATTTTGTGTATATTTTTGTAAGCGCCATGGTGCTAGTATCTTTTTGGTGAATGGCGCCATATAAATGCCTATAATGTAATGTAAATATTTGTTCCATAGATACGAATTAAAGAAACATTCATTATTTGTTTTATATGACGGCTAAATAAATCTTGTAAACAAAACAAATCAAGCCAACATCTGTGGTACTGTACATAGCTGCTTTAATGCAACGACACGTCTTATGCTGCGCCCGCGGACTGTGCAAGTGTACTCAATTTGAAATTATGCCCGCGACTGATGTTGCGTCTTACTAAAAAAAGTGCAATGTATAAAATTGTTTGCACGCCACTATTGCACAGTTGGTGACGTTTACTATCAATTGGACCAAATGACTAATGGCACGTGACCCAAGATGCACCAATCAAGTGACACAGATTTATTTAGCTGTTAAATAAAACTCATATCAATTCTTGTTTGATGTATCTCACTGCTAAGGCACCTTGATACATCATATCAATTCTTGTTTGATGTATCTCACTGCTAAGGCACCTTGATACAGATCTAGGTCTATTAAGTATTAATGATAAAATGAAAAAATGAACTTGGGCCACAAGGTGATAAATGCGGCATGTAATTTTTCATTTATTCAAAATATTAGATGACCAGTTAAAGGGTTCCCAGCCCATCAGGGATAAAGGATAATTATCTTAGTTTTTTCTAGTCATGGAAATGTCAGGAATTCGATAAAAAAATGCCTAAAATCAGGGAAAAGTCAGAGAATTTTGGTTGGCCAAAAAAATGAAAGTTGTCGATGAGATTCATTTTCCCCGTTGTGTCAGGTCTCTGTGCTTCTAGAATCATATGCATGGTTGCATATAGATTTGAAAAATAATCAGTTTAAAGTTTTTGGATTTCAGAAGAGGTTTTTAAGAGGAGCTCAAGTGGTCTAGTGGAACAGAGCAGTACTCCGAATCAGTAGGTCGTTAGTTCGGGCCCCGCTACGGCCAACGGGTTACATGTATGTCCTTGGGCAAGACAATTAATTCTTATTGCTTCGTCGATCCAAGCGTTATCATGGGTAGTTACTAGGAATATACTCAATAGGCGCTGTGATTGTAAGGCAGCCGTGTACGTTGGTTATATTCTATTGGTATTGGAATAAATGTAAAGCGCTTTGATCAATTCTGGAAAAGCGCTATATAAGCACCAACATTTATTTTTTTTAACTGATCAACAACAATAATTGTATTTTTGTCACAATGTTGTTGTTGTTGTTGTTGATGGCCATCATCGCCATGAGTGATCTAATTCTAAATTCCAACTGATTTCAACAATTAGTTACAGAGTTAGAGTACAAAAACAGTTTATGCCAATTGTGGGTCTACCCTAGCCTTAAAACATTACACCTCACGTTTGAAGATTTTTCAATTGTGCATTTCCTAATATAATTTTGCTTTGGCAATGTTATTTAACACCAGTTATAAAGTAATATACAAATATATACCTACTTGAAGATCTCTGATTTAAACTATGAACCTAGAGTGACTAAAATTGCTAGTAAAATAGCAAAGTTTTAGTCACTGAAGGATCATATAGTTTTAATCCATAGATCTGAAAAAGTTGGTATATATTTGTTTTATATACCGCATTAATAAATTTCTGATTTCGGCTATTTTCATATGCTGAAAAGTCCAATTTAATAATAATAAAAAAATATTTGAAAAGATGCACTCCTACAATGCTTACAAGGAATGCGTGCGTAGGTAAGTGTGCGCAATTGCTTATGCGTATAAGATTGATGAGTGCGTAATTTTGTGCGTGTGTTACTTCGCGTATAAGGTAAATGTTGTAAGCGCTATAGTATTTCCGTAAGTGCTAAATTGTACTTTCAAAAGTATTATGTAGGGCTTTCATCAACCTGGTTATAGCTATTTTAAGCCATGTGATCGGAATTTATACTTCAAATCTGTTAAATTTATTAATGTGGTAAATAATGATAATTATATGTACAGTGTATATAGAAACATTAAGAATATCAAAGAATATATGTTTAGTAGGCACATGTATTTATAATAAAATTGCAATGTAAATTGTGAGTAAGGTGTTTTTAAACTCTGTTGTGCATTTTTTCAGTATCAATGAATTTAAAATGGCAATTGGTACTCGTGCTCATCATAAAAAACACCACTTTAGTATCCCCCACCCATCCACCTGGGGACAGACTCTTGTTGCCATCTCTGCCCCACAAAGTCAAAATGCAGTATGTGCATTTATAAAGTATTCAGGGGTGTGAGAGTTTATTTTCAGCCTGTTTTTGGCATTTTGTCACTATTTCAGCTCTTTTTATCATCTGACTCTCACACCCCTGAGTATAGCAGATACATCCTATTAGCATACACTTTCACTTCAATCCATTCCCATGCTAGAAGGTTGTATATACATATGTTTGATATAGTAGATACTGCTTTTAGTTATAGTAGATACTTGATTGTCTGCTCATTTGTGCAGGATTTCTCTAAGGGAAAAGGAAGTAATAACTTGCAATATATCTGCAATGCACAGACTGCATTTTAACTTTGTTGGGTAAATCTTGTATTGAGTTAATACATGTATGTTGCATTTATAGTCTGTCATAGCTTGTCATCCTCTAATAGGCAGTCTTTACTTGCACTCTGTAGTCTGAATCAGATATTTCGCATGTTGATGAAGACTTCCCTTCAATAGATGGCGAGTGATGGTTATCAACAGATTTTGAATGCAACATTGCATCACTGAATTATTTTTGGAATTTAAGCTTAGCAATATGCTGAATAATGAATGGACACTGAATTTATTTTTGGCCAGAGATTTTGACCAATGAGTCAGTACTTCAGAATACTCCAAAGAAACTAGGAAGTTTTAGGTGGCGAGTGTCAGTAACTTCCGAGGCCTTGGTTAGACTATTTAACCCGGGGGGGGGGGGGCTACTCAAATTTGGTTTGGGTAGGGACGTGCCTCTGGGAAATTTGGAAAGCCACCCATCCAAATTCCAAATTTAAGAAAAATTTACCCATCCATATATGCCAAATCTTCTAAATTTTGAGCCAAATTTAATCAAAAATCTCATTTTTTCTGTCCAAATTTGCTCTATTTTGGCAAATTTTTCTATCATTTTTGAAAACAAATGTCAAAATTTGCGGCATTTGGCGCAAATTTCCGAACATTTTGAAAAGAAAACCCATCAAAATACCTAATTTTGCGAAGAAAAAGGAGCGATTGGAATACCAGAAAGCCTGATTTTGCTACCCGAATTTGCGGCACGTCCCCATAACCCGTTTTGTACTAAGTAGCCCCCCGGGATTTAGCCCACCTAATCAAATTATATGTACTGAGTATTCAATTCTGCGTATTCATAGAAAAAGGTCGATGTAGCATTTGAACTATATGCATGAGATCCTTGAAAATGATATTGATATCCTTCCAAGCAAAATGATGTTTTGTAGACCTGTCCAATCCTTGTCGGTAAACAGGTTCTTGCTGATTACTCGGAACCACAAAATGCACTTTAAGTGTTAATTGACATTCATTAGGCATATGTATCCAACAAGATTTATATGACTAATTAATTAGACCAATTGAGGTTCTACTTTGCTTGTTAATTAACCCATACTAAGTCACTGAATAGATTCATCAGGTTTGGTAGGTACAAATGCAAATGTTCTTTCAATTTTTGGCAAAACCAATAACTAAAACTTACTATTTTTAGCTAACGGTTTCGGTGTTGAACCAACACCTTTCTCAAAGCTGATGCTGTTGCTTTTGTGATGGTATTGATCCATCTGACGACTGGCGGGAAATGATGTCACTTCCAGTGTAGTTAGTCTATTGGTAGTTAGCCCACTTACTGCAAATATATTCATGGAGTGGTTAGAACAAAATGCCATCCACTCAGCCCCGCTTCATTGCAAACCAAGACTTTGGAAGCGGTATGTCGATGATATACTAGAAATTGTAAAACGCGACACCGCACCAATACTCACAGACCACCTCAACCAAGTTGATCTGACGAACAGTATCAAATTCACTTATGAGGTAGAGGAAAACAACCAAATAGCTTTTCTTGATACGCTCCTTGTACGTAAACCAGACAACTCGGTCAAGTTACTGGTATTTCGCAAAAAGACTCATACAGATCAATATCTTTCCTTTTCATCTCACCATCCGCTCCACCAAAAGTTAGGTGTCGTACGCTCGCTCCTTGACAGAAAGAATAAAATTGTCACGGAAAAGTTTGACCAAAAAAATGAGGATGATCACATCAGGCAAGCGTTTAAGCTAAATGTGGCTACCCGAAGTGGTCTATCGACAAGGTTCAAAAGCAAATGGATGACAAACAGCATGGTATGAAAAGTAAGGTCAAGAAAGAGCCCTGAAAATAAGAACAAGGGCCTAGTAGTCGTTCCATACGTAGCCGGACTTTCGGAAAAATTTAGTAGAATTCTCAAAAAACATAACATTTCGACTGCTATGAAGCCACACACCACAATAAGAAAGTTGCTCGTTCATCCGAAGGACAAACAAGAGCTTGTTAAGAGTAATATTAAGACTCCAAATTGTGTTTATGAAATTCCGTGCGGTAGTTGCAATTTAACCTATGTCGGCGAAACAAAACGCAATTTAGGCATCCGGGAGGAGGAACACAAAAGAGAGGCAGAAAAAGCTGGTCTACAGAAGTTTACCAGAGCTAAAAGGAAAGAGTCAGAGACTAGAACTCCGCGATAACTGATCATGTTGCCAGGGCAAATCACTTAATCAATTGGGGGAGGCAAAAATCCTTGAGAGAGAAAGCGACAGGAAATCACGATGGATAAGAGAGTCGATCTGTATAAGGAGGAGAGGGCAGTCAGTCATGAACAGAGACGAGGGGGTCTACAACTTCAGTCACCTGTATGATCCACTACTTACGACTGGGGAAAAGACTAACTACACTGGAAGTGACATCATTTCCCGCCAGTCGTCAGATGGATCAATACCATCACACAAGCAACAACATCAGTTTTGAGAAAGGTGTTGGTTCAACACCGAAACCGTCAGCTAAAAATAGTAAGTTTTAGTTATTGGTTTTGCCAAAAATTGAAAGAACATTTGCAACCCATACTAAGGCCTATGAGGTGACACTTATGTTTTTAAACATGCATGGGTGAGGAGCTAGTCAACAGATATGCATGAGGGAACATCAAAATCGCTGCAGTGATAGCCTTGCTTGATCTGCCATGAATTTTGAAAGCATGTGTCCCTAGTAAAACCTCATGTACGCACACTGCCAGTGTAATAGGAATGTTCCGCCCACCCCCCCTACCCAAAAAAAAAATGGAGGAAAAGTCGGGATTGTTGAGGATCCACTATCGAATGATTAATCCGGCGGCTTTAGAGAAAATCTCATGTTCGCAAATCACAAGACACTCGCACGAGCAACGACCAGTTTGCACGGAGCTCGTTCATAAAATGAAATTTCCTAGATCCTGGTGATACCTGTAATTGCTTGTAACTTATGGGGTCTGAAATTTTGGAAGAGTACTACCGATGTTTGATTGAGCTTTGAAATTTAGAGTAGGCCTATCTATTGAAGATCAACCGATTCCGACGATTTTTTTTCCATTTTTACAACAAAACCAAGACTATCATTCCGAAATTTGAATGAAGCATAGGATCTCTCCCACAATTCATGAGAGCTCCCTGAACGTGCTAAGTATTACAACTCGGAGGAGATTTAATGTGCCTGAAAATTATACAAGTTCTTTATTTCTTTATTTAACAAGCGCCTCACCCCTTCGCCCTTTCACCCCCCCCCCCACACACACACACGTCACACACACCTGGTTTATCGCCGATTGCATCATATCAGAACGCAAAACAAAGTGACTTTTTAAATTAAGTATTTTAAAATATTAAAATATTTAAAATTCGTCATTTTGAAACCAATGTTGACGTAAAATTTGTCTGAGCATACAATTTTATTTCTTTTTAAGCAAAATTCCAATATTTTGAACTTTTTAAAGTTTGAAGAGAAAACAATTTGGCCTATTTTTCGCTGCTGAAACAATGATAGTTTGGGGGATTACATCACTTATTGTTGATTGCTGTGTTAAAAACAACTATAACTTGTCTAACCACTGAGGAAAAATAAATTTCCACTTGTTGCGTAACGCGCGGTAGAAATAATTAGTGCCTAAATTACAAATTAATAAACATTATTTAAAGTTGACTTGTACTTTTTTATCTTGACATTTGCATATCAGTGTAATTGAAAATATTTCCGAAATAAGAAGCCACAAAACATAACGCAGACGCTTCTAAGTTCGAGTATATTGCATAGGCCTACACGTCATAGTTAGATGCGGTTACACACGAACAGACTTGATGCCGCGGAGGTTTATACTGTAACAGTGACGTTGCCAAAAACTCGTCTATTGCATGATACTACTTTTGATCATGAGATGAGCGAGCCCTGAGCCGGCCAAGTCTTCCTGCATGCTTAGATCACAAACATTATATTTAGAGGTTTACAAAATTTATTTCCCAGTAAGTTCAGAAAGCTGGCCGTACTTTTTGGAGAGCTCGAGAGTGTTTTGCCAAAAATGGCAAAATTGGTCAAGGAGGTGACCGGAGGACCCGGAGAAAAACCTGCGGAAGCGAGCATGGACTGTAAAACAAAGGTTCGCATTCATCCACCCCTGCATGCTTAATCAAATACGGTATAGGTGTCACAAGTGTTAATATATTTTCCAGATTTTAATTAAAGTATTCTCTTTCACATGCTTTGATGTTACAAAAAACGCATCATAAAGTTTCCCCCTTCTTTTATTCGTCAGTGCTGGTAACATCAAAGCATGTGAAAGAAAAAAAATTTAGACCAAGATATCCTACAAATGAACTAGGCCTATATTTGAT
>JXSR01S000548.1:0-15423 GCA_000969725.1 Ophiothrix spiculata | reverse complement strand
TATATTTAACATTTTGGTATATAGCCAATATTGTTTTTAACATTTTTGACAGCTCTTAAAGTTATGAATATGTATCTTTTCTTCACATGTCCAATTTAAGTCCTTTGTGGTCATTAGACACATGTATGTACTTCAATCTGTTTTCCTAGATGGTTGGGACACCTTTTTTCTGCTTTCCATGTCTATAACGACACAACAATCCTCTTCGTTGTCATTAGGCTCGTACTTCACTTCTTCGTCGTAAGGCTCATACTTCATTGTCAATTAATCAAGCGGCAACGATGTGCAGATCCTTTCAACATTTTTGTTTAATGCTTCACCATAGGGATTATCCTTGTGCAGAAGGAAAAAGATACATACTGACAAAATTAACGATATCACTGGTCTGCATCGATGGATTTTCTTGAAGTTTTCTACAGTTATGAAAAAGGCATGGTCTTTAAAGTGATATAAGTTTTAAGAAGCTAGTCTGAAAAAAATCTGAGAAAATCAGCTCTATTCCCATGCACAATGTTTATTGGGACACCCTGTAAAGGGCTTCAGGGGGCATCGCCCACTGACCCCCACCAAACTTAATACAAACAATTTGTTTCCAAATTTATACAAAAAAAATATGTTAGGAACACCCTTAGAACGCAAAAAAACGCTAGGGCTTCAGGGGGCTTCGCCCCCTGACCCCCACCAAACTTAAAACAAATGATTTATTTTTAAATTTCTTCACATTACCCACATAAATACGTGTTAAGTGTCATAGTCCAGGCTCACGGATGTAATATCACGCAACGCAATATACACGCAACGCAAATACGCAAATGCCCGGGCAACATACGCGGGGCGAATAACAAGGAGAGGCAGAACGGCGGAGTCGGGAATGAAGGCGGCAGGGGAAGACCTGTGTTCCCTCATCGGAAAACAAAGTGGAGAGAAATCTATTGGTTGTAAATAGCCATGGACATGGCAGTCTTGATACTGCATATCTGCCAAAGACAGTAAGCACTATCCGAATTAGCGGACTATTATAATCGCTAACATATAAATGTTGCTTGCCGGTCTACGTGGGACGTTTCGAATATTGTGTATCAACAATCAACTGTTAAAAGTAATGCAAAGGAACACCTCATCATGTTTACAGAGCTACTAGCTGGACTTAAGGATTATCAGTGTCATTCGTCGGTGTTGTCGACGGTAAAGGTCAGGAATGGTTCTGCAAAGCTACTGATGAACTTACGATAAGTGCACACTTTGAGTTTTCCCACATAGAGCTCTATGATATGATTTGCGTTGCGATTAGTTTTGTTTTATTTAAATGTTGCATTAATTATATAATATGTTGTTGGTGTATATTCATGAACCTGGTTTTGACATTAAGAACACCCTTAGAATGCAAAAAAATAGGGCTTCAGGGGGCTTTGCCCCCGGACCTCCACCAAGGGGCTCTGCCCCCTATATAGGCGACGGAATCGGGGTGGGTGTGGGGATGTTCCCCCCGTAAATTCTAATAGGGGGACGGACAACCTAAAAAAAAGAAAGAAATGGACAGGTAATAAAAATTTTCCCTCTATAAGCAGCCAGAAGTCAGGTCGCTGAAATATCGCTCAGGAAATGCCGGTTTTTACATGCGTATGAATATTCATGAGATCGGATACCTTAGTTTAAAAAGCCTGTAAACTCGCCAAAATAGCATAGAATCTCAAACCAAACTAGCAATTAGAAGCATGAAAGTTATGAAAACATTTTGAAATTTTAAAAAAATGAAAAAATGGGAAATATTAGTGTCTTTTCGTGTGATTTTGGGAGCGTTTATTTTCCTCGAGTGAGGTCAAATTATGTCTTTGCGTTTTACCTAAAATCTACGGTTCTGGACTTAATATATTTTAGCCACTTGGTGAAATGAGAGAGACAACACTTCTTTAGCAGATTTCCTAAAACATTTGAGATAAATCTGCTGAAAACACGTATCACGTAGGCAAATGTAACGCCTGGTCCAATGAGGTCAAATAAAGCATCACATTTCTACGCAAAATATTATATAACCCCGGAAGTGATCAATTACGCGGCATTGTCTAATTGTTAGGTACATATAGGTAAAACACCCGTTCAATGATAGTGAGATCTCGATAGCCTAGTGGTTTGGCTTTGGCTTTTGATTCTAGAGGTACCAGGTTCGAATCTCGACGGCGCCTTCTTTTTTTTTCTTTTCTTTTTTTTCATTTGAAAACAAATTAGTATTTTTCCCATCATATTAGATTGATATTCCTTCAATAAACTATTTTTACACAAGAATTTCTATAGATAAACATGATAAAATTATTTCCCAATAACCCGTATGATATGCACATTCAGAGCCGCAGGTCACAGTCACACGTAGACACGTGCTAAGAAAATGACGTCAGATTGGCCTGATATAGCCCAAGACCTTCGAAAGGTGTGACTTGTCGTTTATGATGTTCGTTGTGTATATCGGGATAATGAGATGACCGACATCGTGTCCCTTTCGAACGTTTAGTTGTAATGAATTTTAACGATTTATTTTCTGTTTTACATGTCTTACAGGCATGATATATATTTCAAATTGCATATATATGATGTCTGATATCTCATCTTGCAGTTTGTAAAAGCATTTCACATACAATTTTGTAAAACACGCTACACGTAACCAGATTTGATCTCAAGTTTTAAAAGCTTAAAATTGACATTTTTTTTTTATATGCAATGAAATGAAAAATGTTTATTCTTCACTGTCAAAAATAGGCTTATCTTATTGAAAAAACTCTAAATATTTTCATCCATATCTTTATTTTCTATTTGCACTTACCCCCTTGTGATTATAGGGGTTCGAAGTCCGAACTATCCGACAGGTCACATCGAGAAAAAAAAATCTAGCGACCGATTTGTCCTGGTATTTTCCCGGTATATACCCGGGAAATGAAAATTAAATTGCTCATTAAAAGCTCATTTGCATAGGCTCTGCTGCCTGACTGTAAGGCCTATTGATATTTTAAATGTGAAAAATCAAAAAATTTTGCGCGCTTCGCGCGAATTTTCAGATATTATGTCAAATTTCAGTCAAAATTTGACATTTGTCGCAAATTCCAAGATTTTTAAAACAATTTGTAGCTTAAATGAACTGATTTGACAGATTTTTTTGCGCGCTACGCGCATTTAAACAAAAATTACAATTTTCCTCCGACCATTTTTACTCAAAAAATTTCCTGGACCCCCCCACACTCAAAAATGAAATGACGCCCAGGCTATTGTCTACCAATTGAATCTGAAATTTAGATCGTTTCTCATTATTAATAAGATGAAAAAAAATATCTTGATGGATGATGCTTGGAACCCAATGACGCATGCTTTTGAAAAAACCGGGCGCTTCTGTGACCAAACTCACTATCGGATTGGATCAATATGAGGAGAGTCACTCTCCTCATATTGATCCAAGTATTTTGTTACTGGTTTGTACGGTGCGAAAAATAAAATTTGCAACTTTTAAAAACCGACCGCGAGGAGTTTAAATGTTCATAACGTTGGTATTTCTCAGTCAGTTGTCAAATGAAAGCTGAAACTCCAGCGTTTGTGCACACAATCTTCAAAATACGTTAGCGTATACCGTATTGGCCCAGGAGCCATTTGTTGGAGGTGAGGCGATACGTTTTGTCTTTATTATAATATATAAATATACAAGTGGCAAAAACACGAACTCTAGGCGCTGCGCGCTAGTTGGCCCCACGTGTATAGTGACTTGGCCAAGTATTATGGTGACTAGATGTGATTGCTATAGTTTAGTCTTATGTAGTAATCAGTTTATCAGTTCTAATTATAACTGCTAAATGGGAAATTTACGGGAATGTTATTTCATTGAAATCGACTAATACTTTCAAAACTTACAGTCTCTTTAGTAAAGCTGTCCAATTTTGATGTCGAACAAAGTTGCCTGATTATAAACTCTTAATAACTCTTTACATTAAACGATAAAGTAAGTTATACTTAGAAAAAGGTTACAATTGCCTTTCTTGATGACATAATTTAAACGATTGGAAACTAGGTCAGATTTTTTGAAGAATTAGAAAATCAAATAATGAAACCACCTGGACACATTTGTTGTAATACTGCTGTTTACGTATATATATATAAGAAAATGATAAAATTTGATCAGTATGGGGTACTGACTTCAATTAATATACGAATACCAAACCATAAACAACGTCTATGACCTAACCCAGCTCTGTGCTTTTTTTCAGGTTCCCAGGTTGATGGACAAAATAACATCTTCATCTTGAGATATTCTTATCGTTTATGATTTATCTTTAACACCTGTCTAAATTTTCGTAAGAGCTAAGGTCGATGATGCGAATGACAAGAAAACCAAAATTAAAGTACTTATGAAATTCGCTAATTTCCGTAGTGCCTAAATTCATTTTTGGCTAGGGTTGAGTCACAGACCTTTTTGAAAATTTGAACTCGCTTGACCTTGTATTAATGTTTGTGCTTTATCTCTTCAACACAACCAAGCTCTAAAGATATATAAAACCATATATATATTAATCATAGATGGCTCCAGTTACAAATGTCAAAAAGGACATACATGTTTAAAATAAAAATCGGAGCCAAACCGACCACCCAATACCATTTTTTTATATATCGATCAAAGTAACCCTTTTTAACGCCTAAATTAAAAACAGAGATAACTTTTATACGTTTCCACTTGAAGTTTACTTCTGCAAGTAGAAAGCTCGTGTAGTTTTATTTATTGTCTCGATGTTTTCGGAAATGAATAGTATAATTATGGCCTTTGCAACTCCTGTCATGTGCACAAATTCATGCTCTCATTATTTTTTTTTTTGCTCTAAATTTCAATGAATACGTACGTGCTGTGAAAAAGTTTTAAGAAAAACTAAGAAAATAAAAAATAGCCGTTCATTTGCGGAATAATGTAATCCTTTTAGACGTGTCTAACAACCACTTGAGTTCACCTACAGGAATTAGCAAGCTTGTGCCATGGGTATTACTCCCGGGGTATTACTGTCGTCTGCATGCTTTATGCTAAGAAATGTAAGGACTTTGCAACTTTATATACTAGTAAGATCCCCACCGAATAGACTCTAAATTAATCGCTAATGACGTAATATGGGTTTACGTCTTCTTGTGTATGCACGTTTTGTGTCATCAACGGGTTTACTACGAAAAACGTATTACTTTTATTCACTTTTTCACTAGAATTATTATACAAACACCTTTGATGTGGCCATAGTTATTAAAATGATATTATTGTGACAATCGTTTCTTTTTCTAACAAGGTTAATTCTTTATGCATCGAGCAGGTCTCCAGAGTAAACCAATAGAATACGGAGGTAACAATAAAGATTAAGCAGTACATAGGGCAGGTGCAGCGGTAATCTTGCTTAATCGCTTTCCCCTGGGTAGTTGTTAATGCAGTGATTGTTTGACGACATTTTGCCTGTATATTTTAGGGAAAAAAGCATTGATAGTTATAAGTGCCACAAACATTCAAAAACCATGAAGCGTCATTTTAGAGAGACTGAATCAATAATAAATGGTGGTTATTCGGCTCTGATGACAACTTTGACCCGAATATCAAAAGACACCTTAGGGTCCTATTATCAAAAATCACAATGAACTCTGCGGTTTTAAGCTTTAACATGACATCGTGATGGGGGTTATTAGATGCTCAGTTGCAAAGCTGTATTCAAATAAGTAAAAGGCATCGGGCTGATTATAAAAACTTGAACTTTGAGAAAAACGAGTTCTGGATTTTGTTGTGGGTAAAACTTTGATGGAGACATGAATTTTATCCTGGTTTAAGACATTTTTTTCCTTTTGTTGTAGATGTTGGAAACTGAGGGATCGCAATTCAACGGTACTGTTATTACCTTAGTTTTTAAGCTTGAACATGACACCGTGCTTTTGGTCATTGGACGTTTAGTTGCAAAGCTACATCCAAATATGTAAAATGCATCGGGCTGATTCCAAAAACTTCATGGTTTTAACACATTTTTCTTATCTCTTAGATGTTGGAAACTGAATAATATAATAAATCACGCTCCGTGGGTAACGTTTTTGTTGAAATTATAAATTTTCGTTGGTCTTTGATATTGATTACCAAACCCGTGTACGTTATTCGTACGTTTCGTGATGTGTATAAGAGCCCTAAAGCTAAACATAAATATTAAAAAAAACCGCGCCCGAAGTAGAATTTCTAATTTCAATAAAAAAAGTTTCATCTTTTACTCCATGACAACATTTGAAGGATCATGTATTGACTTCTAGAATTTATAAAAGTTCAATTATGTGTCATCTTAATCCTTATGTTGAAGAAAAATGAAATGACAAGACACTACATTTACGGCAGGTTTGAGATGGACACACTCATATATTACGTTAGGTATAATAATTTAAATGTACATGGTCGTAAATAGCTGAAACCGCTGGTGCTTAATGAAAGCAAATATATTAAAAGAGGCCAGAGAGATTAACTTGTTTCAACTTGAATAAAAATGTATCATGCCTTAATATACCATCAAGTATCCTTCAAATCTGTCATAAATTGTTATATCTAGGCACTTCCATAATCTAGGTTATCTCGTTATACATAGAAAGAAACTCTTTAGATATTATTTTCTCTTTAATCATGATGTTAAACCTTTAGAGGATCATGCAAAGTACCAAGGTGTCCTTTTAGTGAATAATGTCATGTTAAGACGTTGATATTTGGTAATGTTAGGCAAGTTTAAATCTACAGTTTACAACTTGATCAATAAAAGCAAAGAAAACGTCAGCAGTTTTTGTGAACTAGCTGTAATCTGACGTTGAGTAGTCCTCTGGTCATTTTCTTTGGCGGCAGAGTGCAACCTTGATATACAAATAATGAGGAAATAGTTAGTTACCAATTCGCAGTGACCCGAGTTTATGTCCCCTTCTCCATAAATCAATAATCTAAGATTACGAAGTCATACCAATTACGTCTTTTTTACAGTGTAGATCGTTGATGAAGCAGATTTGACATATCCAATAGAATATGGTACTTTACCGTGTACCTATATTGGAACATTGATTTGTAAACTTCAATTAAAATTCGATGCTCAAGTGATCAACATTACAAAAGTGCACGTATGTCTCCGAGACGCATAAATTCATTATATTTGTGACTGGATTTGAGAAAATAGGTTGCAAATATATCAGAGTTTATTATTTGCTATTATACAGGTTGTAACATAAAAAATACACATTGTTAACTACACTGAAAGAATGAAGTTATACTTTGTATCACATTGCCATTTATTTAATTCAATAGCCAACTTCTTTAGCTACAAAATGCACTTTATTTTATCCAAATTGATGGTCTACAAGCAGAGTTATGGCAATTATACTGACCCTACCTTTACACCACCTGGGCCAGTTCATCCGATTCATTTACCAGTAGCAAAATAATGGCACATGTCCTTAATCATCCATACGATGTTCAACAGGATAACGAAGCTGATTTTATTGTTCCATTTAACAAAAGCAATATAGACCTCTTTATGATGACCTTGCCCGTAGAATGTTGTATTCTTAATGTTGGACGGGACGCCAAAACAATTTTTAAAAGATATCCTAGTTGGTGAGACAACATATCATCTAAATGGCAGAGTCAGAACACAAGCACTTTAAGACTACCCATAGATTTTTAATACAGGTCGAAGGAAGCACTATTATTTCTGACATTGACTTCTTTAAACTCAAGTTGTATCAATTGAACTAGGAAAATTAATTGTAATTTCCAAATTCCCTTTTGAATGTGAAACTGTATAAAAAACTGCAAACAGATTATTGTAATAAACTCTTTGCTTTCCGTTTCCATCACAGATATCGAGTCTTTGATGCAACTGTTTATACTTACTCTGGAATATGACCAATATTTTAACCTATTAATGCACAACTTTTATCATAAAATAAAAATAATTTCTAGGAATTTTTCTTATCATATAAAAAAATAAAAACATTAAAAGTTCTTGAACATAAACTGTGCCTTGTGTTATTTTATCTCACTGCATTGTTACTCTTCATCGAATCATGAAAAACTGTTTACGCTGAAAATGGTGAAATCGGCCCAATTAGTTTTCACCGGTCTTTACTTAAATGGTCGTAAACTTTGAACCTGACTATTAAATGAGACTACTTAAGCTGCTTCTGGTAGCCAATTTAATAGCCTTTAAAATAAAGGAAAATTTGTGAATTCAACATTTTTATTTTCCTCATGATATTGCTAACAAGAATGTATAACTTTTTCTGTTACAACCTGTACATTCTCGCCTTAATACATTAAAACTGCCTTGCACACGTGCATTGATTCTAATTCTCGAGCAATAGACCCTTATTACATGACTTCCAAAGTTATCCAATAAAATCGCCATTAATTGGCGTTTCAGACATGATGTATTTACAGCATGTATATTCCTACATTTGACACCCACAACCTTTACTTGTTTTGAATAACATACGTCAAAATAAGCTGTCCCTGAAGTGTAACGAATAGGAAGGATTACGATACTTCTAAAGGTGAATTATTGGATTCATCTACATGTATCAATCACATAATGCTTTATACATATTTGTCAAATATCAGGTATATACTTTTAACACTCACTTAAAGGGAAAAAACGGATGTATGTTTCGTTCATTGAACATTATAATGTAACTTCTCACCAAGCTGTTGTAAAGAGAATTGCAGTTATTTGTCACACATCGACTATTTAGATTAGATTGAAAATCACTATTAAATTTTAATACCAACGCTTATTGTTTGACCATGGATGCTTCTAACATAAGGTTAATGTAGATCTTTCTTTAATTTTAAGCCCAATGGAAGAATTAGTCTTACAAATCTTACAAATCAGCCAATTTAGCTTTTAATTGTTGATGTTGTTGTTGTAAGTCTACTGTATGACATTGTGTTTAAGATCACAAGACATGCTTAATTCAATACCTGTTGTGAATAGTATTGCAGTTATTTGTCACACATCGACTATTTAGATTAGATTGAAAATCACTATTAAATTTTAATACCAACGCTTATTGTTTGACCATGGATTCTTCTAACATAAGGTTACTGTAGATCTTTCTTTAATGCATCGTTTCCCGCAAGAAGCATATAAATATTTACTTAGAAATATATTTCCACTTATTTTAGGGGACCTTTTAAAACTCAACCCCTCTTATCTCTTATTCAAAAAACGGCAGTGAAATGTAATGCTTCTTTTGTGTCAGTCATTAACACACCACAAAATAAAGCAGCTTATTAATTTATTAAAACTCATTTTACGGGCTTCATGTACTTGACACATGCATTTTATATCAAGAAATGTTTCTTGAACCTTTAAGTAATGGTGGTCATAGAAAACTATTGACCTTACATATACAAGTAATTAAAAGTGCCATTATATAAGTTTATCTTTTTTAGTATTTCAAAACGTCGTTTAAATGTATGCTATTATGTAGAGTAAAATGAGTCTTGCAATGTCTTGCAGTGTTTTAGCTTTCATTTGACACCCTTTTTCTGACAATTGATCGAGAAACACTGAAGTTATGAACTTTAATAACCCTCAAGGTCGTTTTTTAAAAGTTGCAAATTTGATTTGTTCGCACCTTCCAAACCAGTAACGCAAAAATAAGGATCAATATAGAGGTAAGTGAGTTTAGTCAATAAAAACGCAGTCTTTCACAAGCATGCGTCATTGGTGTCTAAGCATCAACCATCCAGATATTTTTCCCTACAATTTTTCATTAATTCATTGTTATTAATAATATGAACCGATGAAACGACATTCAATTGGTAGGCATTACTAGCACTAAAGACTTGGCGCAAGTACCAGACCACATTAGAGGGTGAATAACGGTGCACCAATTGTTTTTAAGGTTGGTATTGTCTACCAATTGAATCTGAAGTTTAGATCGTTTCTCGTTAATAATAAGATAAAAAAATAATATCTTGATGGATGATGTTCGGAACCCCATGACGCATGCTTTAAAAAAAACCGCGCGCTTCTGTGACCAAACTCACTCTCAGTAAGTCTTTTGTTACTGGTTTGTACGGTGCGATAAATAAAATTCGCAAATTTTTAAAATCGATCATGAGGAGTTTAAATGTTCATAACTTTAATGTTTCTCAGTCAATTGTCAGAATTAGGGTGTCAAATGGAAGCTAGAAACTCCAGCGCTTGTGCACATAATCTTCAAAATACGTTAGCGTATACCGTATTGGCGCAGGAGCCATTTGTTTGAGGTGAGACGATACTTATTGGGAGTCTTTATTATATATAGATATACAAGTGGCAAAAAACACGATCTCTAGGCGCTGCGCGCTAGTTGGCCCCACGTGTATAGTGACTCGACAAAGTATTATGGTGACTAGATTTGATTGCTATAGTTTAGTCTTATGTAGTAATTACTTTATCAGTTCTAATTATAACTGCTAAATGGGACATTTACGGGAATTTTATTTCATTGAAATCGACAAATACTTTCAAAACATACAATCTCTTGTTTAAAGGTGTCCAATGTTGATGTCGAACAAAGTTGCCTGATTATAAACTCTTAATAACTCTTTACATTAAACGATAAAGTAAGTTATACTTAGAAAAAGGTTAAAATTGCCTTTCTTGATGACAAAATTTAAACGATGCGAAATTAGGTCAGATGTTTTGAAGGATTAGAAAATCAAATAATGAAACTACCTGTACACTCCAGTCAAGTGCACAAATTCATGCTCTCATTATTTTGTGCTCTAAATTTCAATGAATACGTACGTGCTGTGAAAATGTTTTAAGGGAAAAAAATCGCCGTTAATTTACAGAATATTTTAATTCTCTTAGACGTGTCTAACAACCACTTGAGTTCTACTACTGGAAGTAGCAAGCTTGTGCCATGGGTATTACTGTCGTCTGCATGTTTTATGTAAAGAAAAGTAAGGACTTTGCAACTTCATCTAGATCCCCACCGAATAGACTCTAAATTAATCGCTAATGATGTAGTATTGGTTTACGTCTCCTTTTGTATGCACGTTCTGTGTCATCAATGGATTTGCTACGAAAGACGTATTATTTTATTCACTTTTACACTAGAATAAGATACAAACACCTTTGATGTCACCATAGATAATAACATGCTAGTATTGTGATAATCTCTTCTCTCTCTAACAAGGTTAATTCATAATGCATTGAGCAGGTCTCCCGAGTAAACCAATTGAATACGGAGGTAACAACAAAGATTGAACAGTACATAAGGCAGGTGCAGCAGTAATCTTGCTTAATCGCTTTCCCCTGGGTAGTTGTTGATGCAGTGATCATTTGGCGACATTTTACCTGTATATTTTACGGAAGAAGTGAATTAATAACATGAAGCTTCATTTTTGAGAAACTGAATCAATAATAAATGGTAGCTATTCAGATCTGATAACAAATGAGTTACCGACTGAGTATCGAAAGCTACCTTAACGGTCTCAAAATCAAGGTTTAAGCTTTATGATGACACCTTGCTTTTGGTTATAGGGTATTTAGCTGTGAAGCTACATCCAAATAAGTAAAATGCATCGGGCTGATTCAAAAATATTTAAATCTGAGAAAAGTGAGTTTAAGATTTGTGTCCTGGTAAAAGGATTTTTATCATGGTTTTAACACATTGTCTTATGTTTTAAATGTTGGAAACTGGTTACTCTATAGCAGATCACGCTTCAACGGTAATTTTTTGGTTGAAATTAGAAATTCTACTTCGGGCGTGTTTTTTGATTATGCTTAGGTTTAGTGCCCCTAGCATGTAACATACTATGCCGACCTTTACATACCTAGAGATATGAAGGGTCTCAAACGTGATATATATTTTTTTTGCCACACTGTAATGAAGAATCATAAAGGTAATTTAAAAGTTTGTTTCGTTTATATTACTTTGAGCAAAGTTTATGCTTCGGAAGACTATTTGCTATTTTTGTAAGCTAAATTCACCGGCAAAGCACCATTATTTTGATCATGACATTTTAAGAAAAAATAAAATAAAATGAAAAAAAAAACCGGATCAATTTGAAATTGTCAAATATGAATCTGAAGTTTTAAGTGTTAGAAGGTAGCCATACGTCATTTTGAAGAATATCAAGAAATTAGAATGCAATTTACGTGCTAAACAATGGCAATCACCAAAAACCGCCCTTTCCCGTCGTTCAGTCACCGATTGAGTTCTGAAGCGTTCCCTTATTGGTTATCTTTAGAAGTTATTTTTAGAATCAAATATCCCGAATTGAAGTTTTTCGAAATGAAATATGTTTTCGTAACTAAGATAGGATGTATCTCCGGCTGAAGGCATTTCATCGGTTTTTGATTGTTTCGGTAAACATCGTCATTAATCGTTTCGTTATACCGTTTATATAAGTATAGCACCAAAAGAGTCTCATACCTATCATTTGGAATCTATCAATAAAGGCTCCTTTGTAAGAGATGGGTTATCCTGAAAGGACATAACAGGTACTGAAGATTGAAGAAATGAGCAAGCGGTGTTTTCATAACGCTGCCAACCACATCAGAGATCGTTCACACTTTGAAGATAGATGTCAAGAAAAAATGGGCTAGAAAACACGATAAAATTAGCATTCCACTTAAAAGATCATTTGCTTACTAACGTCACATCATACAAATGAACCCAATTTGTACAGTGATTTTAGAACTTTAAACGTGTGACTTTCAATTAATTTGTGGGTGAAGGTTTTATTTACCAACTATTTATTTTTAATTGGCACCTGATGTTTTGCATTTTCCATCTGAAATATAAAACAGAAATGTTCCTTTAAGACACATCGTACCTCATATTCATATTACGTCGAGCTGGTAATTAGTTTTTCTGAGCATTGTTAACGATCTTTTCAAATGGGACATATCTTATTATGGGAAACTAATTCTCATGGTGATGAACTTTAAAATATGAAGCTAGTCTTTCGTGTAAGGGAAGATTTATTCCGGATATGTTATTTGCTATCATGTATATCGTATTATTGACTATTATAAAGGTTTGTTTGATTTGTTCTGGGAATTGCACGATATGTCTAATTTGTCAACCTCTTTTCATAATAGCTATATACAACAGATGTTGTTGATCCACGATGTGCCTAAAAAAAACCCCATGTATGTGAAATAACAAGTAGCAATTTAAGAAACTGATTACTTATTGTTAAAAAAAAATGGTTCGAATACATACATATATGATATTCCTATAATCACATAAAAATCATTTTAAATTTTAAGGGTTGAGGGAGTCCGTTTTTGGTTGGCATGATCGAAAAAAAATATGCTAACGTTATTGGCAAGATAGACATGTATTTAATACAATGATTATTTTAAAAAGTGGAAAAATCACCTAAAATATGTTTTTTTAACTAATTATCCAAAGAAAACAACTATATTTGTTTTCTGTAACTAGGCGAGAATCATTACGTACTTTATTTACCTCAGAAATTAATGACCTTTGGTATTGTAGGTGATTATATAAAATATAGTACAAACCCGATGTAAATGGCGCGGGGTGACAGTCAAATATAAAATTTATCTATATAGAAGAACATTGAACTAAACGCCAGATTTCTTGAAAAAAAAAGACTGTTATAAAAAGACTGTTTTTGTGACCTAAAAGTTTTTATACAATTCATCACTATTCAACCCACAAAAAAGCCCAATTCACTCGTTTCGTGGCCATGTACCCACAGGGCTGACAGAATAAATTATCACAACGAAGAATCATTGAATTCTAATGTTTGTGCCCCTATTGGTCACTGTTTCTTTACCGTGAGCGTGGTTCATTGAGCATGTTGAATAGAAATGCAATTTACATTGTATAACCCGTGAATATTATTGTGCATTTAAAATCGCGGCGAACTTTCCTATTTGTCGTTGTACATCCAATACACAACTTTTATTAGGAAACGTTAAATACTATGAACCCGAGTAGGCTTGTATGAACCAAGAAGATTAATTGGCCTCGATTGGTCGATGAGAAATGTTTATACTTATTACAAATAACTTTGATAAAAGATAACTCGACATATATTCATTATCGTCACGAGCATTTAATGGCATTGCAAATTTTGAATGACATGAATAATTCCATTGTTAATCTTTGGAGGTCAAACTTCTAAAATTTCAACAAAATCGAGTTATGTGAAGTGATTAAAATGTTACAAAATAGCGTTAACGCTTTCGAAGTAAACTGTTGACGCCATTGTGAAGTTGATCGTGGACGTGAAATCACTAGTAAAGATTTATATATAAACTAGAGACTCTATTACTTATGTACACCAAATATTGTGATGATTAAACATTTTTAAGTTGGCCAAAACTAACAGTAAACTTGGCGTACCGCTCTATCGCTCATCTAAAGGGACTGTAGCCTTAAAAAGTCAAAAACTCACTAAGATATTTTGAAATCCATACATTGAACTATATTCCACAAAAGACAGTTATTAAACAGATATTAAACAGATCTGTCCATTTGAAATTCCCTCGTCCGTCTGTTTAATATATCTGTTTCTTGTTAATTGCTGGTGAGTTTGATATATTTTGTTTGGTAATAAGTTACTTTAAAATCTCAATATAGTGCCCCTTTTCCCAGTTGCCATTTTGTGCCATATTTTTTATATGGTTTAAAAGATATGAAATTGATTGCCTGTGTCTGATATATAACGAATGTAACTTTCATTTTAACAGCTGATTTAACATGGATTTGGGATTTGCTTTAGACCCTAATTAACATGCTTAACTCATTCACTACAACTGAAAAATTTGTCACAATATTCAAAACAATGCAAGGTCTACAGAAAAAAAAGTTCAAGAAGTATGTTAGTTAGCCCTAAAATCACTAATACTATAATAACTGTTATAATTACGCTTTACGTTCAAGTTCAGTGCGCACCTCAATTAAAATAAGCTAAAATATAACCATAGGCAGTTTACATAAATAAACTTCCCCTAACAGTACAATGAGACTTAATCAAAGACTAATATCCAATGACTTAACAAACAATAATAAATCGCCTATGAAATCTAATCATAAATACATGTTTAGCTTTACGTTCAAGTTCAGTGCGCACCTCAATTAAAATATGCTGAAATATAACCATAGCCAGTGATACATAAATAAATTTCCCCTAACAGTACAATGAGACTTAATCAAAGACTAATCTCCAATGACTTAACAAACAATAATGAATCGCCTATGAAATCTAATCATAAATACATGTTTAGCATTCTGCATCTGCAATCTTAACTTTGAAAAGGAAAACTCACAAATTTGTCGAAATCAATGCAATTTCCCATAAAATAAATGTTACAATATTTCTTCTTTTTTTTAGGGGGGGGGATATTAAAATTTGCTAAATTGTGAAATATGAAT
>JXSR01S000547.1:154741-168093 GCA_000969725.1 Ophiothrix spiculata | reverse complement strand
GATGTTTTTTACCAATTTGGATGTACCTTTGCAATCAAACGTGCAATAACCAAAAGCATGGTGCCATTTTAAAGCTTAAAATATAATCTTTCAGAATGAGACCAAAAAAAAAATCAATTTTCAATTTGGGACCCTTAAGGTACCTTTCGATATGATGGGTCACAATGTAAAAAAATCACTTTGATTAAGAAAAAGAATATAAGATATATTTTGGTACAAACATTTCAAAGAGTTTTATAAAGAAATTGAAGCAATTGGACTATGCATCTTTCACTATACATCATCTACTTGCCGGGAAGGAGGTCAGACCATTCCTTTTACCTTTATGTTACAATCTGCCCTTATTTTTTCAGACCTTATTTGATGATATGGTCATCGGAACTGATTTTCAGAATATCAAATATTTTCTATGCCTGTGTCAGAAGCGCTAAAGTATATATATGAGTCCAGTAATGAGTGCACAAATAAACCAATATACACACAAACCAGATATATTTTACAGAAAACTTGATTAAACCAAAACATATCATGATTACACAAAATATACAACATAAAAAGATTTTCATTAACTATTTGCTGTCTTTGAAATCTATATATGATATTTCCCTACATATGTGATATTCCTGGGTTAAAGGATCTGGCCTAGATTTCTTGACTAAGACTCACTTTTTTTGTCCACAGTTACACATTTTTGAAACTTTTTGAAAAGTCTTAACAAATATTTACTTACCTCACTTATTTATTTCAAATAAAAGATGACATACTCTTTAATGAGAAATGTCAACACCAATAAAAAAAACAACAACCAAGTAATTGTTTCTATAACAAAGCTGAAAAGTCTTAAGCATGTGTTGGTTGCAACACAGGCATTTTAACCAAATTGTTTTTATTAATATAAGAATTTTATTTTCTGAAATAACTTTGATTTGACTTTGAAATGATAAATATGTTTAATTTGGAAATGAAAACTTAGGAAAATAGTACAATTTACAAATAAGAAAGTACAGATAGGAAAAAGGACCGTTTGCGCTCTTAAAATTTGGCGAAATTAGGCGATTGCGCCACGCTAGTGCCATTCCTGGATCGAAGCTGCGCGAGTGCATAGTGACCCCACTCGGTGTGCTGGTGGCGTGCTATAATTACTTGACTACAACGCAATATGCATCTTACATTCTACAACACAATATGCATCTTACATTTTACTGCAAAATTTTTGCAGTAATAGCGCTTGACTGGCTCTATAACTGCATTCCCAGTAAAAGTACTAATCTATTGCCGGAGTACGGTAGAAGTTATATATATCAATCTCTGATCTCCCCTGACCAAGACGCAATCTATCTTTAGCTACCAAAATGCAGCTTGATTATGTTGATACTCAAATAGCACCAGGAACATTGGTGAAATTTGTAAAATAAGAGAGATAAATTGGGGTCAACGAAAATGAAGTAAAAAAGGGAAAAATGAAGATGTCTTTTAAAGAAAAGATATTTTGTTTTTGTAAATGTGCTGAAATAGTACATACTTGTGCTATTGCAGTTGTGAGACCATTTTTTTCTTTTCTCAGCAGTTTGAAAAGTTACAGGAGAAATAGCAACAGCAGGAATAAAATTTGTTTGAAAATAGAAATTTTCTACATGAGCCAGCCTAGGCCATATTTGCTGGGATAATTTTTGTTTGATACATCTGTTTGTTAGAAACAAAGGTTTTGAACAAGTATAATTCATCATGGAATCTAGGCTAATCTCTTTAAGCGCCAAATAAAATGCCCTAAATGAATGTTCATGATTCAATTTCATGTTCACCAAAACAAAACGATTAAAAGCGGAAAACAACCATAATAAAACATGAATTCAAGCTCATCTTTATTTCCCTCGATTTTTGCCTCAAAAGCCACATTTTTTAATCATATCATACGCCTTCTCCTCCTCCTGTGCAATGCATCATTTTCCTGTCTTATATCAAAGGAAATAATTTTTCTTCAAAATCTTTGGCACCATAGAGAGACAACGAATACGGTTCAGGTAACATGATCCGTGCAAACGAGGAGCCGCGAGCCCTGGCTTGCTCGCAAAGTGACGTAGTGCCCTCGGGGAAGCCACCAGTGTCCACATGATAGGCATATTGGGAATACGTTAAAGATCTTTCTTTATGATTTTGTGTGCTTAAGCTTCTTGATAAAATATTGAATGATATTGAGATAAAAGTTGACTAAAAATAGACTTCTTACATCCGATGTGGTCAAATTGCAGAATGCTCTTAGTAATAGTTTTCCAAAATCATAACTCTTTTGACAGAAAAGTGTCAATTCGATTTGTAACTTAATTTGTTTTTCCCCATGAATAAAAGTTGTGTTTGCCAATAAATGCATGTACAGAATTAACACCAGATTTATGAGATGAAAAATGCAAGCTTCACACTGGACTACTTCCCGTATTGTAAGTCTCATACCCAAATGCTAACTATATTGTAGTGAACCAGTTCTAGTATTATACTAATCTCAAAACCAATCTAATGTTGTTTCTAATAGATGTGTGGTTGTGATATAGATAATTGGAGATCCATGGTTCATTTCTTGGTCTGGATATTTATTTTTCCTGGTTAGGAATTTCATGAAGGGGGAGCTTTTGACCATTTCTCTGTTTTGGAACAATAGTATTTTGTAGTCCCAGACTAAACCATTTATGTGTTCTAAAAATAATTGGAAATGTTTTAAAACAGACAAATGAATCATATAGTAAAAGTTTCAGTTTAAATCTTTAAACAAGAACTTGAATTATCGCTAGAGTTCCCCCAAAATGTGTGATAGTCTGGGACTAAGTTAGACCTGCTTTGTGCATACGGACCTAGGTGCCCAAAAAGGTCCACGATTATTGGTGCCCACCATAAGGTAGCATATTCACATAATAAGAACAAATATAAATCAATCCATCAACAATGATACAAAATAAAAAAAAATCAACATCTTTTAATCCTTCAGATCTATGTGAAGGCAGCCAGCTCGTCTCATTGATATGCTACAAGTTTACAGTTCCTAGCAAAGGTCTCCAATCTTGAAATCTGAAGATGGCTAAATATACCACTCCCTCAAGTCCTCAAATTCGGTAAGCTAAGACTACTCTGCACCCAGGGGGGAGGGAGACTCATACTATTACAACACATCAACGATTCTTTGAAAGACACCCAAAATGCATTTTCTCTAGTCTAAAATATTAAAATAGCTAACAAACTGTCCTTATAATGCTAGAAGTTTAGACCAATCTGTACCCAGGGGTAGTGTGACTCATTATTATGACATTATACACATCAACAATTTTTGAAAAACATCCATGCAGTTTTCTCATGTCTTAAAATCTGAAAATAGCTAACAAACTGTCCTTTTATGCTGGAAGCTTCTAAAACCAATCTGTACTTCAAGGGAGGGGTACACAAATTATGACAGCATACAGGAAGTTTGTTCTAATAATTTTGAAAAACACCCGAAAAGTATTATAATGTGAAAGTAAAATTATCGTTAAAAGCATTTCACATCAGTTCTCGGTGAACACACCATTAGAGGATAAGAATGATATAGAAAAAAAATAATATAATATTTCTCATTAATAGTTGAAATATTTTCCTATCTACTGAAGATAAGGGCTACAAGTAAAAGTTTTTACAATTATGTTTTTGAGTTTTTTTAGTGATAATTTTCCTCATTCCTTTTAATTCCTAATTTCCATTCTATGTCATATTCCATAGCTAACTTAATCAGCTTGCATAAATTGGTCAATAAATGCAAGAAGAGAGCAAAAAAAAAACCCAGTAAAGATAATAATAAATTACCCCCCCCCCCCCAACAAAAAAAATAAATAAATAAATAAATAAAAATTGTTTCGCAATGTTTGTAAATTATTTTGAGACTAGAACAGAAAACCAATTCTATGTGGGCTAGCATATATCCCTCATTGTTAAACCAATATAACCAAAAAGCTTAACTTCATGAAAAAATATTCATTCTTGATAGAGTTTGTCTTGAAAATATATTTACCTTTTTTAAAATTTAAATTATACTTTTATTGGGTTGTTGGTAGCATCTTTGCTGTTTTATTACAATACTCTTTTCAAAAATTTTGTTAAGGCGCCTTTTTCTTTTTTTCCCATGTGAAATACTGGGGTTCTCCACATGGACAAATCAATCTGTACTACAAACATCTATATAGATGCATCTAGATTAAAGTGCACATTAGCAAATTATCACATGAACATTAGTGACTGCACATAAACTCACATATGCGCAGTTGCGTTATTTCTACTCACACGCACAACCTAGCATGTCAATACGTGTCACTGAAGTGAAGTCGGATCCACATGAGCTGTGTGAACACAATCTGCACATCAGAAATGCTCATGAATCTAGATCAGGCCTGATCTAGATGCATCCAGATTTGATGCTCCCGTGTGGAGAGCCCCATGTTACCTTTATGTTTTCATTCCCTGTACCTGATTCTGGTGGTTTGGAAAAAGTGTGTATAGACTCTGCACCAGAAATTTGTCTTTTGCACAACTCATCTAAAATTGAAACACATCCATTTCAATAATCTCTGAGTCCCCCTCCCCCTGGCTCTGTACGTTTAGAATAACACAGTAGGTTACTTGTGTGAAAATAAGGCTTTAACCTCCCCAACAATGTCTATCACATCTCAAATTAATTGTTTGTTAAAACATTTCAACAAATTAGTATTCACTAAGTCATGTTTGCTAGATCCACAGATACTCCGATTTCGGAAACCGTACACACCGATGCCGCGTTCTATGTCAGTCTCACTGGCAATGCGAGTCGTACGGAGGCCCGGTTTGAATCGCTAATCTCTTTAGTCAACAATAACGAAACATGATAGTTCATAAATGCAATAAAATATATTCTTACTCTATTGAAACAAGCGTGAAATACTAGTACAACATTGAATGGTTTTATTAAAGCTTATGTTTTTTTTAGCTTATCTTTTTTTCTTGCAATTTGGTCATGCTCACAACATCTGTCATCAGCGTCGATCTTAACTAACAAGTTGACAAATCTCAAGTTTAGCAGGTCCCGTTCTCTTATTGGTCAATAAAGTGACAGATTCAAGTACAATCAACCTTAAAGCACTCCAATATTGCAATTTTATAGCCTTTAATTTCACTCGGTTTTTAGGACAAAATTGATCTTTCTGCCTATGGGTCAGCCAATGCGAGTATGACACATCACTTGTCAAGATTTGGTTACTTTCACATTTGATGAGTTCACTGTACTCTAGAGTAGTCTCAAATTGGAATTTTATAGTCTTCAGATTCATGAGATTTGGGACAAAAATTGATCATTCTGTTTCATGGTCATCTTAAATTTGTGCAGGAGGATATGAAGTGTATCTCTTAGATTGATGATTGGACATGCCCATGCTGAATGGAAGTCTTAATTACTCAAGATGGATTTGAATAGAGGTTTTAAGGAATGACACATCGTTCCATTCAATATCTTGAACTCTTTTTGAGACAAAAAAGTGTACTTATTCTTTTTGTTTAACTTTATGTAAACTGAAAGTGTACAAATGAATCAAGGTATGTTGTATACAGCTGTTCTTAAAACTCATGTGCCATTGGCTACACGAGTTAACATTTTGTTTTAACAGCCAATCGGGTTTCCTGTTAGATGTCTGTTAGATCTCAAGAGGTTTAAACGTCAAATTTGACTTATAACAGCCACTTTACCAATCTTTTGCACAGTCATGACAGTGGATCTTGAGTGATGTTCAGTCATCAATGAGGCTGATTCAGTTGTACCTCTGTTCCAATGCGAAATGCACTTTCTGTCGTACATTTATGTGGTTTTATCAGACTTTAGCTACCATTTCCCCATATAATGTGTGAGATGCGATTTATTTATTGTAAAAATTTATATATCGATATAAGATATCAACCATTTTGCACGGTGTTGTGTGTTTTTGAATTATGACCCGTGAGGTGATTTTGGTCATTTAAAACATTTAGGGCCGTATTCTCGAAAGATGTTTATTAGACGCTAATCAATGTTTAAATCGCGATTTAAACCATAAAAAAGATAAACGTAATTCTCAAAGAGTGACTAAATGTAATCACCGTTTAAATTTTAACCACTTGTAGTTAAACTGCTCTAAAATGCGTTTAAAACTAAACTAGGTCAGGGGGTAGTTTAAGGTGTGTTTAAATTGTATTTTCATCATGTGTCTGACAGCTTTTTTATTACTGTGTGCTTTAAAAATGTAATTATTTTAATGAATAATGCTTGAAAATGATAATATGACGATATGGACATGACCATGACGAAAAATAAACACTCACATTGTTTTCTTTATAAAAATATACCATGAATTGTCATTATAAACATGGTGATACTGTGTTCTAGCTATTGCATTATAGCGTAGGTCATTTTCAACACTGTACAGAGGCATCACTTCATAAAATAAAACAAGTTGTGTAATTGATGAGGCGTAGAAATCTTTATTGACTAGGGACCTACTATTAATTCAACTATATAAAGTTCACTAGTGCATATCTCTTACCTGCACAGTTCAGGGGATGATATTTATTGGTTTTAAATGCCGATGTTTACTAGACGCGCTGTTTAAATATTTGCTGAGCGTTTAGCTAAAATCAGATTTTAACTAAACGCATATTATGTCTAACCAACGTTTAGCTTAACATCGTTCGAGAATACAGCCCTAAGTATTCAAGCAAGTTAAACACTTTTTATGATGTTTTACTACAGAGAAATAAAAAGTTTTAAGGAATCAGTTTATTTTTCTTGGTCAAACATTTTCAAGTTTACACTTTTGTTTCATGTATGTTTTTAAAAGAAACAACAAGTATTCTTTCAAACTTTTTAAGGAATAAGTGTATTGTCATTTCTATGTGAAGAAATCATACATTTCTGATGACAAAAGAAGTTTTTTTAATGTTGGTATGTGGGTAGGGTCATTGGGTGGTAGTGGTAGATTCTCTGATGGTATTATTGAAATTGATAAAAACACCAATGTTTTGTGATGACTGATACTGAAAGCTTTTTGCTTTCTATACTCCACCTCTGTAGAATGTCACTTTTGTGCACTGCTGACTAAAAGCGAAACCAAAAATATTATAGAAATATACCTTTCATGCTAAGTTTCAGAAATGTTTCACCACATGTATTTATAAACTCTCCTAATGATTTTTCATATCTCTAAACATATTTCCCTTGTCTATGAGCAAAATGCATAATATTTGTATTTTAATTTTACATACAATGCTATGACCCTTGTGGCTCTCCGTATAGGATTACAACAACATACATCCTGCTGGGCAAAACAAAATGCAAATTTACCACCAATGCTATTTCATTGTTTTACATTCACATTGAAAGATAGACATTTTAGATATCAAATGGTGGTCAATCTATGCATTTGGAAGTAAGGGCCAAAACATAGTCGGCCTTCAAACAAAATTTTCACTACCAAACATTTGGTTGTGTCATCACCAAATATTTGCCATCGAATTTAAACTATGAACTGGTAACAAACATTTGGTCCACCGTATGGCAATTCAATAACATGTGCAATCTAGCGCAATCTAGGTCTCAACTCGGTGTTGAAGTTATTTTGTTTGGAGTCACTTGTCATTTTGATGTCACGACCAAATGTTTGGTAGCTAAAATTTTGTTTGGAGGCCAGCTATGTTTTGGCCCTAACACATCAACATTTATTCAAATCATTTGTTGTGAATGACGCTTTGAGCCAGTGGCTCTAAACAGCAGTTAACAAAAAGCAAGCGAAAAGACGGCCTGATTATGTGTGATCGTACTTTTATTTTATCAATACACGTGATCAGTGGAACCATTATTGACCTGATCATTTGTTTGGAACCAGTTTGCACATGTTAGGTTAATTATGCAAGAACGTCAATACTTGGGCAGTACATTGTAGTGCAAAAAAAACCCTAGAAAAATCATCTGGTTTATCTATTGTCCAACAGGCGGGAGGGGTTTTAGCTGTGCTTTTCTTGGCTAAGTTTGTTACAACAACAGTAATTGGTTCATCAAATAAGAGACAACCCTTCTGGACCAATGAGAAGATATATTTGTAAATTTGTTCAGAAAAATGGATTTCTAGGCTAGGAATTGCTATAATGTTGTATAGATTTTTGTTGGGGGAATAAAACAAGAAAATAATGCTTGAATAAAAGTCACTACAGGCCAGGTTCCATTCTTTCTTTTTTCCCCTTTTGTTTTTTGGTGTTTTGATCCATTTTTCCATGTCTTAATATATTTTTGTTGAAACAATTACTTAAATGGTCTCACCTGTTTCGCGAAACATGATCCAATAATGCATTCCCGTCAACAGCACATGAAAAGAACAAAAAAAATAAATTGATTAGTACTCACGAAAAACCGTCCTCAAAAGTTTTGTTAAGGGCATTCCGCTAATGTACTAAATACCTTTAAGGAATTTGCAAAGTGACTGCTAAATCTTTTGAAAGTGATCTCAAAATGGTACACAACAATCTCAAAACATATTACCATGGTTACCACACAGAAGGGTTTAAATATCGGCAGTATCACTCTCCAAAAAGAGGTATCGCTATCCGCGATAACACAGTTATTAAGTGGCAAAGATGATAAAATATTCTCAGGATAATTATTCAGACAGTGACCAAACCGATTATATTTATACCATGACCCACTAGAGAGACAATATGATTCAAAGCTTCAATAAACGCAGTTTGAATTTCAAATGATGCCACTATTAACCAATCAGAATTAATTATTCATAGGCTGTGAATTGGTCATCAGACGGTGAAGATGCGAGCCACTTGGTGTCGTCCATTCTCATCTCAAGCATCTTCGCGTTAGTTAAAAGGAAATCAATTGTCATTAATTTACACAATAGAGGATGTTCTCTAATATCACATATCTTTAAGTTTTTCAATAATCAACTAGAATTAATTAAAGCAGTCCATTTCTATGACACTTATACTTTCCTGTACAGTAAGTCTAGCTTAAAAGGGAGCTTAAGACCTGGTGGGGTACCCAACGTCGGTTCTGGTAGGGGTGTGCGGCCTGATATCTGAAACCTATTCTAGGGAGAAAAAGATCTGCTCCAAAAATGAGGTCTAGAGAACTGAAGTAACAAAAAAATTGACCCTTGTGAACTAATTTTTTTGGGCAAAATTTGGGCTCTGGAAGCTGCTTGAACTGCATGGGGTCTTTGGAACTTAATTTAAAACAAATGAGGCTAGGGAACTGAACAGTTTTGAAAATAAGTCTTGTGAACTAAAGATCGTGTTTAAAATGGGGGTCTAGGGAGCGGCAGACAAGACGTGAAAAGGGGGGTCTTGAGGGCCGCATATACCTGTACCACCTTTCTAGGTCAGTGCTCCCCCGGGCTTGTGACTACTAATAGTAATACAGGAATGTATCATTGAAATATATTGAACACGGCAGTGCTTCGGAGTACTGTTTTAGTGTTTTGAATCATATTGTAAAATGTGTCTCATTTGCTAAAAATGGCCATTGTCCTTGAGAAATGTATACACAAAACAGGCTTTGATGCAGTAAAAATATTCAGTGATTAAATAGTGAGAAAAAATATGTGAAAGTTTTCCATATGACTTGCCAGTCTCCAGTCACTCCTCTTTTTCACATCATTATAGCAATCTCGAAACATGAGTTTTGGCATAATTTCACGATTCAGTTGCACACATAATTTTCAAGGTCTCAAATCTGGGTGTCCCCCTACTCTGCCTTCTCAAAACATGGACATTTAATGAAGGAGGAAAGGCAATTTAAGTAGTACTTTCCATTAAAGGGGCAATTCATGATTCACTTTTCACCCTCAAGGTCACCTCTATCAAACTTGAGTTTTTTGGCTTATAAGAATCCTCAACTGGTATATATTACGATCCCCAAACCATTCTTTCATACGTGCTTGCATTTTTGAGAAAATCAAGAAAATGGGTCATTTTCTAATTATTGTCGGGGCCCCGACAGTAATTACAACACAGTTAGTCTATGGGGATGTTCAAAATGCTGAAAAGCTTGTAACTTGGAAACGGAAGGTCGGAATCAAGTGAAATTTTCAGAGTATATTTATGTTGTACTCTTCTTTTTATCTAGCTAGAAAACAGGCCATATCAAAATCATGAATTGCACCTTTAATTCAAATTATTTTCCAGTTTCCTCTCACTCATGGTACCAAAACACAAGGGACAGACAGGGTGCTCAAGGTAGAGTACCACCTATATTGTTAACGCCCCAAATCTGGTTGTCCCCCCCCCCCCACTCCTCCTCAAAATTTAGACGCTTAATGAAGGGGGAAGGACACTCTAAGTAGTACTTTCCATTAATTCAAATTACTTTCCAATCTCCCTTCATTTCTGTTCTTCCTATGCCAGAAGCTTAAAAGAGGCCTAGCCTAGCTTTTTATTTGTAGCCTAGCGTAGTCGTTTTATTAAAAGGAAAATCAAATCCTGTTGAAATTAATGGAAAAAGCAAACAGCAGCTTCGGATTTATTAAAACAAATTGATCTGATTGAATCATGAGTAGGGCCTCCATTCTCGGAAATCAAGCACAATTTTTGAAGTCCTTTTGAGGTCTAGTCCTTTTATCAAAGGAAAAAATGATTAAGAAAATATATAATAATGTGAGGCTAAGCTTTTACTATATAAAGAACTTAATGCAAGGTTAACAATGTTACGCAATTCATTATATGAATCTGATAGGCGACTTTTGCACTGAAATTACATAATATAGGTGACGAGCATAAGAGAGAGATAACACTGAGGCTGCGATCACATAGAACTATACTATTCAGGTACACGGTGCACGATTTTACTTGGGAACACATATAGATTCAATCGAACACATTAATTTTATGCTACCAGGTCACATAAGAGGGCACTATTCGAAAAAACATATAGCTAGCTATGCCTATATAAAATATAATCATCGAATAGCATATAGCAAATACCATATACTTCTATGCGATCGCAGCCTTATAATCGTAGTGCGTTTATCGTTACTGCTTTGGTAGAAACTTTGGCAGCTTCATTGTCTAACAACAAAAATTGACAGCTTCGCCAGCTATACCCATTTAGGGGCGTACCATTAGATTTCTAGGGGGGATCAGGAAGTTGGGTTCGCGGTTGAATTGGTTTTTTTGCGTCCCGTTCAGGGGCAATTTTTTTTCTTAGAAATTACTGTTTTTCCCCCTATTCCATGTTCACGGGTGAATTTTTTTCCCCAAAAAACTTCCTGCTTCCCCCTGGAAATCTAATGGTGCACCCCTTACACAACAAGGTTACTGGTAAAAAAACAAATGAAAAGTTGGTAGACAGCTGAAAAAAAATACCATGCATAACACTACTGGTCGAAAAAACTTAGGATTAGCAAATTTCAAATCAAAATTATCAAACGTGTTCATTTTAAAAGATTTGGAACAAAATTTAAACAATGAAAGTATTCGCACTCCCTGAAAATTCATCATGTGATCAAGTGAGCATTAAATTTCATATTTGTGTCCCGCCGCGGCAAAAGGGTGCAGTTGTCGTCTCCTACATGTAGCTCATTGTAGCATATCTGATGTATACAAATACCATACATCAGATATGCTACAAGGAGCAACATATACGAGCCGACAACTGTACCCTTTTGCCGCGGCGGGACACATTTTGTTCATAAAAACATTCTTAATAACTCCCCATATTTATTGAATCTTTAAGCCTCCCTGGTGATAACTAACTGCATTTTAATATACCACATTTTCCGTCCTGAACCAATTACCATACCTGCATAAGCCCATGCGTCCGGCCATCCAGCCGGTCATCGTATTTATCTTGTCTTACCCATCTTCCCCCCTTGCTAATGTCATTTGGTTTGTAAAATCAGCTTCTTAAATCCCCAGAGAGTGAGTAAACAAACAAGCTTAATGCCACTTGCAGTATTGTCTCAACGGACGCTATGGATTTGTCATATTTTTAATCGTAGATATGGAGGAATCATTTGAACTTTATGATGGATGATATATATTTTAATTTGGACTGGAATGTTTAGATAACAATTATCAAACGTTAAAAAAAGAATGTGAAATTAGGTCAAGTTGTCACTAAATCCCCCATCAATAATGTCAATTTAATTTAAATTATTGTTATTCTGAATAACATTAATCAAATATCTGAATAATGCTGATCCTTTTTTAACCAAATGTAAGTTTGTTCAAATATTAACATCTAAGAAGTATCTAAAAAAATTCTTGTCACATTAACAATCCTTTAAAAATTACAATATTCTCGTTGAATACATTCTGGTTATAAACATTTCCAACACAGTGTTCTAAATCCTTATTGCCATGACCATATTTATTGTAACCTAGGCCACAATTTGCATCTCTCTAAGGAGCTGGCTGACCGCTTGGAACCAGTTCCGGGCAGTTGCAATTGTTCAAAACAATAGCAACTGACTGGATTCGGGCAGCTGACCGCCGGTTGAGTTTTGAAGCGCCCCCCTAATCATTTCTTTCGATTATCTCAAAAAAGGTGACATTTGAATGAAACCACACTCTTTTCACTCAAAAACAGTACGTTTCACTTTTTATGAACTATACCTCATCCTTTTCAAGAGTTCTAAATTTTCACTCTCTACAGAAAGAAAGTAATGGAAGAAAAAAAAAACCAAGAACTAGTCCTGGTTTAATTGTAGTGTAAGTTCATCTCTGTTAGACCTATGCTTTAGGATACAACCTATATAAAGCTGAAACCCCAGTGTTCTAAATTTTTACTCTCTACAGAAAGAAAGTAATGGAAGAAAAAAACCACCAAGAACTAGTCCTGGTTTAATTGTAGTGTAAGTTCAGCTCTGTTAGACATATTAGGATACAACCTATATAAAGCTGAAACCCTAGTGTTTGGAGCTACTCAACAATAGTTTGGGTTTGAGTAGGGGCATGATACCGCAAAGGAAAAATGACTTCAACAAGGTAGGAAACAAATTAAGTAAATCGAGACCCAGATATGGTCCTAGTATAATTGATGAGTAACAATTTAATTTCATCTTTGATTGACATTATCCTTAGGACTCAACCTATTTTGCATGACCCTCAGGGGTACTACTCAAGTTTGGTTTGGGTAGGGACATAAACTCATTCAAGTACGAATCGCCAAAATTTTGAGCCAAATTTGTATTAAAAATTAATTTTTCTTTCCATTAATATTCAGATACAAAATTTGGCAACGAAAAGGACCCCCATTGCATACTCGGTGACCTGAATTTACTACTAATGTTGACAGCATGCCTCATAACCACTTTTGCAGCAAGTACCCCCCCCCCCAA
>JXSR01S000547.1:143641-154691 GCA_000969725.1 Ophiothrix spiculata | reverse complement strand
TGCATTGCTTTGTGTTGTAACGTTTGGTATCGTTTGTGACATTTTGGTGTAACTTTTTGGTAACGTTTGTGACATTTTTGAAACAAAACATGTGCTCATTCATGCACGGATAGACAAACTTTACAATTTCTGATTGGAAAATACTTCTCACGTACCAAGTAACAAATGTATAACTGAAAAGCATGTTTATGTGGTCAAATAAAAAAGCTAATTTTTTGCTTGAAATCAAAAAAGGTTTAGTTTTCACTAGAATGAGCCTGTAGTGTAAGTTCAGCTCTGTTAGACCTATGCTTTAGGATACAACCTATATAAAGCTGAAACCCCAGTGTTCGGAGCTACTCAACAATAGTTTGGGTTTGGGTAGGGGCATGATACCGCAAAGGAATAATGACTTCAACAAGGTAGGAAACAAATTAAGTAAATCGAGACCCAGATATGGTCCTAGTATAATTGATGAGTAACAATGTAATTTCATCTTTGATTGACATTATCCTTAGGACTCAACCTATTTTGCATGACCCTCAGGGGTACTACTCAAGTTTGGTTTGGGTAGGGACTTAAACTCATTCAAGTACGGATCGCCAAAATTTTGAGCCAAATTTGTATTAAAAATTAATTTTTCTTTCCATTAATATTCAGATACAAAATTTGGCAACGAAAAGGACCCCCATTGGCATACTCGGTGACCTGAATTTACTACTAATGTTGACAGCATGCCTCATAACCACTTTTGCAGCAAGTACCCCCCCCCCCAACTCCATGCTGGAACTAAGACTAGAAAGAGGAATTATGCTGTAGGCAGTGATCTTGTTATTAAGCTTCAAAGAAAATGCACAAGTATGGCTACAACGAGGGTATGACATACATATGTTCCTGTCTATTTTTGACAATAATTGACATGAGAATTAAGTACAATTGGCATTCGAGTTGACATATGGTAAATGCTCTGGTTTTAGGATGAATCTACTTCAAAAATTTCATATGCATATTTTATTTCACGACTTAATTTGTAATTGTTATATTAAATTTCATTTTCAATTTAAAATACAGATTTCATATTTTAGGATTTGGTTTAATTCTAACAGCTTCTTTCTACGGTTTCCTTTTTTTATTTTGAGGTAATATGTGATGACTCAACCCGAAAAGGGGGACTTTGCGACAGAACACTTTTCGAGAAACTGACGAAAATAGGCAGCAAAAAATAAAGAAAATAATAAGAATTTCCAGCTCATTTTCTGTTGTAAAACTTGATCGCCTTGATCAATTTCAACAAGTAAGGTGTCAAATTAAAGCTTAGATAATGCTGCAACAGATGAAATAATAAAATCAAAATTGATATCATCTGCAAAGTCTCCCCTTTCGGGGTGAGCCATCACATATATATATGATGTATTTATGTGGTGCTATTGTTAAATATACCCCACCCAGATCTAAATAAATTTATGATTTTAAAATTTTTTCAAAAATAGAACAAAGAGACTTCAAAACTTCATGTGAAAAGCAAGCTGTAACAGTGCCGATAGACAAACATTTGTCTTTGATCAAATTCCCTACGATTATGTTTTGACAAACAAAAGGATATTGCAAAAGTAATCTTCTGGTAGACAAGAGATGTTGTAACAGTGATATTTCTGTTGACTTAACTTACAAAAAGGAACAATTAATTTGCCCCTGGTTAAGGGATCAAGTAACTTTGAAAAGAAGGCGATTCCTTTTTCAGAAAAGAGCACTTTGAAATTTAGTCAGTGTTCATAAACATTATCTTCGGTAGATAGCATGGTTTACAAGATTATTTTCATTGTTGTTGAATGGAATTAAGACAAGACAAGTGTTATTGAACAATTGTAAGCCTTAGGTCAAGTTGATGAGTATTTTGGAGAAACTTTGATGAAGATGGATTGAGGAAGACAAAGAAGGTTTGTGTGCTTGATGGTGAATGTTTGAAGTTTTGAAATGATTTTATTGTTAGATTAGTTTTATATCAATACATACTAGAAAGTTGGAAGAACAACAAAGAGTTTGTTCTGCTCACACATAAAATCAAGAAACCACCAAATTTTTGTTGTTTCTTTGTAAGATATTTTCATCATGATTCTTTTTAATTATTTCCAAGTCATTTTTGTAAACGTATTTAAAAGAAAATATTTGTTAAACAGAGGAGGGTGGCTGTGGCAACTATTATTTGTTGTTGCCGTACAGTATCGTAGCCGATCCCCGGCTGTGTCACAACCTACACCGCCTCTGGCATAAAGCCGTTGGACAATTCATGGAAAATACAACTTTCGGGATGGTCACTAAATTTATACTCCTTATCGGTAAAAAAATATGATAAAATATATAAACAGTATGGTTCTAGCATGAACTCCAGCGGATTTGGAATAACATTATTATTTTTATTACTATAAGAACACTTCTGTAATTTTTTGAGGAAAGGTCAAAATATGATTTTTGTAATATTTTCTTCAATATGTAACCCAATAGAAATACATGTAAAATGTATCCTAAATTTGCGTTTTAGAAATCCCTCGTCTCTAAAATCTAGTAGCTTCAGTAAATCGTGTCCCGTGCTGCCTGGAAACAAGAGTACTTTTTATAAAATTAAAAAACAAAATCCTAAATTTGAAATCAATAAATCTTGTTTTCCAAATTAAACCATGCAGCACACATTAAGAGAAGTAACAACCATAATATAAACAATATGTACCGGAAATCTTCTGAAGCCATTATTGGTTTATACAAATATATTTAAAAACTCTAAATACTTTATTGCTTTTCCAATTTTCTTAACACTGATTTATGTTGCCTATAGACACACACATCACAGGGATCAGTGAGTGCTGCATATTTAGGTAAAAAATATAGAGACAATCATAATTTTCCAAGAACTTGATTTTGACTTCCATGCTTTTAAGCGAATCATTGCAGATTGATTATATATGTTTGGATAACACAGATTCCCCCATATACTGCCTAAAAAGTGTCTGCTCCCCGTGAAGGAGATCAGGGTAGAGACTGTATTCAGACAGAGTTTATGAACTCAAACACTTGAATAGACCATGGAAAATTGCCAGAAACTAACAATAATGTTAACCTGGATCCTGATCTAATTTTGAAAATCTCCATTTAACAATTTTGTCAAAATTCTTGTTTTATTTCATGATATTATTTGCTGCAAGAGTATGATCATTACTAGATAGATAACCCAGATATAATTTATAGGCCTACGTGAAGAAATGCTTGCTTTGAAAATATAAAATGTAATCTTCTGAGGAAATAAAAAAGTGTTTGCTTTGCTTTGCTTAATTCAGTTCGGCAGGACTCAAAATTCGGATACGTATCTTAATTTGGATACTCACATACATTTTGTATCAAAATTGTGATACCCGTATCAGAATTAGGATATGGAGGGGTATCCAAATTCTGATGTGCCTGTTGCTGCGGAGGAAACAAATCGATAGCGCAAGCTGGCAAGTACATGTAGAACATCTGTCTTGCATTTACGATTAATGTATCTGTAAAAATGTCATTTCCATTTATCCAATTCCAGCGAGACAGCTTCGAAAAACATGTCCTGATAGCTCTTGATCACAGGAAGCAAAATAATTTGGCCAAAACTTTCTTAGAACTTGACAAATGATGATAATGTTATTGACTTTTATACATACCGGTATGGTGCGTGGCAAAGCTGAATACTAATTTCAGCTGTTTTTAATCCAAATTCAGATACGTGTATCAGAATTTTATTACGGGGTATCTAAATTCAGATACGTATCCGAATTATGAGTTCCGCCGAACTGAATTAACCCTGACGCTATCAAATACCACAATATTCTATTCCGCAAAGTTAAGAATATCAATATCTCCCTGTTGTGATTTATTTATTTAGACCATTTTCTTGTAGGGTTCAGTTATGATATTATTCATTTATCTATTTACCTTTTATTACAAAACTTTTTGAATCAAAAGAAAAGAAATAAATGATGATATTATTAATTAGTTGTGACATTTTTTAAATGCTGATAACTTAAATTTTGAATAAAGAAAATCAAGTAAAACAATTTTTTTAAATGTGATACATTTTATTTTATCTTTTTGGCCTGAATACATGCATGTTTAAAATTTGTATATAAAACATTGCTGATTTACAGTGGGAATTAAGTAAAAACAAACAGGATATAAATGGGTAATAAAGTTACCGCTAATGAAAGCTTGCCGAATGAAGCTTTAGTTTGTTTCTTATACAAATTCTGGAGTTCATTTTTTTTCGTAATTATTTGTCTTGGGATTCTTGATTCTACCAAGAGAGAATTATTATTTTGAAATGCTTTTGATGTTGTTTAGTGGAATCTTGTTTAATAGAAAGTGAGAAAATATTTGAAATCAAACTTTTAAGGATGTTATTACAAAGTGTTAATTTTTATTTGATCGAATTTCTTGCTTGTTCATCACAAATTATCTTTTCTATCAAATCATAGTCGTTTGGAGGATATAAAGAAAAATATTTGCTTTGCTTAGAATGACAAGTAAAACACTTTTGTGTAAAACAATTCAAAAAGACTTTTCTAGAAATGTGACTTCACTCATTTTTACTCAAACTTAATTCTGCAAAGCAACTACAATCTTAATGTTTGGTTTTAAAGTCACTCGAAGAGACATAATATAACAACAAAAGCCATTGAAGAGTAAAGAAGTCAAACATAGGAAAGGATTATTGTACTACATTAAAAGCAAGGAGACAATAAAGGAATAAAGAAGACTCCAGTAGACTGCATTAAGAGCCACATTGGTTACTAGTCTATCCAATTTACACATGACATGCAATATAGGTACGTTATAAAGGCCTACGGCTGACGCAGATCAAAGACACGTTCCTCCATAAACAGGGAGCCTGCGAGCTATCACTTCACCACAGAATAGTTTCTCTTATTTATTCGAGGGACGTCTATATATGGCTTGTTATTTATTGTGTAGTCAGGTGAAATAGGCGACAGTGGCTTGTCATTTGGCGTTGTAATTATTGGATGAAATGTATTGATAAACTGATCAGGTAGATAGACGGCTATAGTTGTATTCAAGCCATTAAGCTTCTGGCTTTAGCGGGTCATTAGGTTACATACACAGTCATAAATCTGAATTTTGTTACACTTTCACTATAGAATCACCTTAATATTTGATCCAAAAGGTATATTTTACAAATATGTTTGAGCTCTATAATCCAATTTTTGTACCAAAATATGTATTTTAGTCCCAAAACATGTTCAAAAATAAACTTGTTTGGTTGATTTTATCACAAACAAAAGGTTAAGCTTTAAGCTTAATATAGAAGCTTTAAGCTTAATAAAACTTGACATTGATTAGGTAGAACTAGCTTCTAAAAATGTTGCTAATATGAAGCTTAATGGCACTGTTTATCTTTGCGTCACAAACTCCAAATCATTATTGCCGAGTTTCTTAATGGCGTACGTCTTATCTAATTTCATACTACTAAAGCGATTCTGGTTTTGACTAATACTTGCCTTTGAAAAAGAGTCTTGTTCAGAAAGTCAGTGAACTTCAGATTATGGAGCTAGTAAATGCCGCAAACCTTGGAATGAAAGACTGTTGATTGGATCTCGCTATAATCTGATGTTGGGTTTATTACAATTAGACTGTTTTATGGTGCTTAAACTTAACAAGTTTATATAAAGAAAGACTTGAAATAAAAACTGTTACATTCTAAATGTTCTTTCTTGTTGTACAAATATATTTAAATTTTCAAATGGATTTTTGCACTTGAACATTCAGTTTGATTCAATTTTGTTTTTGTATGAAACAATAAAGTAAGATTAATTTCAGAAGTAGATTTAAAAAAAATTGTTTTTTTCTTTAATGTAGTATGAATGGTAAAAATTATGTGGCGGTTGGGTGGTGGAGGGGGGATATGAATATGTAAAAATATGGATTTTGACAGAGTAGTAATTGATAATGAAAGTTTTTACCCTAAAGTGGGTTTGGGTTAAGAGACGAGGTTAAAAAAATATTACTTTTACATCAAGGACTGTTTATTCTTACATGATATTATGCAACCTCAAAAAGATCCATAGCAACATTATTAATCTTAATAAAATTTTCTCATTTTGACAAGTGTACCAACTTACAATATGCAATCTTAAGAGATCCAAGTTCATTAACCTTAACATTTACCTACATCAAGGGTACTTTGACTGGGTACCCCATCCAATGCCATATTCCATTACACAGTAAAGAGGGAGGCTGGGGGAGAGGGAGGCTGTTGACCGATGATTTCATTAGATGGAATTGTCTCTTGCCAATGATATTTCATTGGCAATAAATTGTCATTATCTGTTGCATACTACACTGTAAGAAATTAGGTAATTTTACGTTGCCCAAAATCTTAGTTAAACCATGCTGTATAAAGCATCACTTCTTTTTATTCAATTGGAAGAACCAGAGATATAAGGCTAAATAAAATTAATTGTTTGTCTAAAAGCTCCCACGCGTGTTGGTTTTAGTGTGCACGTTAGTTTTTGAAAAAGTCAAAAAAAAAAATTTTTTTGCCGTTTTTAATTTTTTTTTGAAAAATATTCTTCATAATTGGCCAAAATTCCATTAAAACTCCTTTTATATTTACTTGCAATATAAAATTTAATTAAATTGGTTCTTTATTCTGTTTTTGATTTTAAAAAAGGGCCAATTTTAACATTAGTTTTGTATCTGACACCTAAATATATGAGGGAGTACATATGGAACTCTTTTCTATTTAGAATAGCACTCATGACTTCTCTCACACACGAAAAAAATCCTTTAAAAAAATAATTAAAAAAAACCCTGCATTTCGCATTAGTTTTTCAAGAGTAGGAGAGCTTTGAGACAAACAATCTTTTTTAAGCGCCTAAGCACTGAGATTAGAAGATCCAAACTGCAAGTAAGTTATAGACTATTGTTTTGAATGGTGCGCAGTATATATGAGATATAATTTTAACAAAGCACTACTTGCTTTACCACAAATAATGAGTGTATCTTCACATAATGTTTTATAATTTTGATGCTAACACTATTGACTCTTACAATATTAAACAAGAAAAATGTTGGTTAAGTATAAGTGTTACCTTTATACCTTTTTAATTTATTGATGAATTTGAATTATGGGGAACGTAAACTTACGTTCAGTGCAGATGAAAGTCATTGAAATTTTTTTGCATTGAGTCAGTTCATTTGTGTGTCATATGATTATTATACGTCTGTAATCAGAGCAAGGGATTAAGAAAATTGTTATAAAGCAAAAAGAGTTTAAAACTCACTCAAAGAATTGGATATATAAAGATTTTCATTACTACTACACAGAAACTCTATTGCCACTAAGAGAGAGCACTCTATATAGCACTTTTAAGGAATATTTTCTTTAAGGGTGCATTGAACAATATTTTAAAATTTTATTAGCAGATGATTTACGCTTGGTATGTTCGATAATATTCAATTACCAGTACTTATGAAGAAATTGGAAAATTGACCCTTGGACCAGACTGGGGCGGCCACAATTTAGTAGAAACTAGTAAATTTAGGTACTAGGGATTTCTAAAATACAAATTTAGGATTCATTTTACATGTCTTTCTATTGGTGCATTAATATTGAAAATGTTACAAAAATCATATTTTTACCTTAATTTATTCACATAATAACAAAAGTGCTCCTATAGTGATACACTTTCTTGTATTATTCTAAATCCGCTGGGGTTCACGCGTGAACCCCATTCGTAGCTGAGAAATATTAAGTTTATTTGATGCACTATTTTAACACAATGAAATTTACACGAGCGACACTGCGGAAGGTTACTCAATCAAACATAGTAGTAAAGAGGCCACCGTCGTCTGCCTTGGGCCTGTGCATCCCTATTTCAAAGTTGGCAAATTTCCGAATATGGTTTGCTGTAACGCGTCACATTTTTATCACATTTTCTAATATTGGAAATCGACCCGGGGGACCTGTTCATCGCTATTTCCAAATTCAGCGGTCCAAATTTTGGAATGTGGTTTGCTGTAATGCGTCACATTTTTTTTTTACATTTTCTAATAAATACCTCTTTTCTTGATATTGGTTGACTTCTTGGTCTGTGCTTCTCTGTGAAAACACACATTTATAAATACAAGATGGCAAACAATGAAATGAAGCTCAAGGGCCAAATTATGTGTCAAAATTTTTGCTTCCGAACATTTGGTCGTGACGTCAAAATGATGAGTGACTCCAAACAAAATAACTTCAACACCGAGTTGAGACCAAATAAAATTCAGCGCTAGATTGCACATGCTATTGAATTACCTTATAAATTAGACCAAATGTTTGTTACCCATTCATACTTTAAATTCAATGGCAAATGTTTGGTGACGTCATGACCAAATGTTTGGTAGAGAAAATGTTGTTTGGAGGGCGACTATGGTTTGGCCTTAATTGTTGTAAAACATCATTTGGTATTACATATGCAGCTCCTTTATCACTTTTAAGAGTCGTTTTTAATCTCAGGAAGGTGGGCTGTTATCACTTTTCATACAGCAAAGATTAACAGATTTATTCTGAGTACTTGTAAGGCCAGAAGTAGATTATGTTTCTTCAGTATATTTCAAAAAGCTGAAACCCGCACAAAAACAAAATGATGTCAAACTCAAACAGAATTAAAGGTTTAACAAATATTGGCTTACATAGTATGCAATATTTTTAAAAATTATTTCCAAACACAAACAAAATTAATCTTATTGGGTCCACTCCTTCTGTTGGGTCCACTATTCTGGTCCAATCAATTATCAGGTGGCGCATCAAATATATCCTTCATTTATAAAAAAAATAAAGATCAAAACTCTCCGGTTGAAAAACATTTGAACATGATTTTTTGAAAAACACTGTAATAAAGTGACCTTGCATTAAGTAATGAAAAAAGTCGCTCTTTTAATATTGTTTAAAATCATGTCAAAATATCAAATAAAATAGGAATGTGAAATAAAAGATCAAAATACAAAACAAAACACTTGTGCACTAAAAGCACTCTGTCAATTTCAGTCTAGAAAATATATAGACAAACTAGAAACTAATGAAATTATATCTGACCCAACTCATCATATTTCTATATAAGCGAAGCTCGTTTTCCATCGAGCTTCCTATATTTGATGTTTCCTTGTGACCTTTGAAAAGGATGAACATAAAGATGAGTGTAAAATCTTATCTGTATACTGGTTTTAGTGAAAACCTCATGGGCAATTTAATGGAAGATTAACTAGCTACTTTAACCTCCTCCGAACACAGGCCTGCTTTGAATTAAAGCTTGGGTAAAAATGTGGTAAAAATAAGGAATTTAGTCCTCCGTAAATCTCTTTTTAAATCAAGCATGCAGAGGAAATTGTAAATGTATAAAATTGGCAGTATGGAAGGATTTTGGTTATGAATTTGAAGAGTTTATTGAAGGAGAAATAAAATTGTTTTTGATTTTTTGAAGTAGCTTTGACTGGTGTGCGTTTTTGTTATGTGTTCTCTCTTTCAAAACAAAATGATGAATGCTGCTGCTGCTGCTGCTGCTGCTGATGATGATGATGACAATGCTGCTGAGGAGGATGACAAGGGGGATGATGATGAAGAGGATGATGATGATGATGATGGTGATGGTGATGATGATGAGGAGGAGGAGGAGAAGGAAGGGGAGGACGATGAAGAGGATGAGGATGATGGTGATGAGGAGGATGAGGATGAGGATGAGGAAGGGGAGGATGAGGAAGAGGATGATGATGATGATGATGATTGTGTTTAATTACCTAAGTGCACACTTTGTAGTATGATAATATGCTATATTGTTTTTGCGCAAAAGGTCAATAACCATTATAATAATTGACCAAGCTTGAATAAAAACGACATTTTAAATTTTCAAGAAGCCATTATTGAAAATTACAATCCACTTTTCTTTAAAAAATATAAGTTTACTAATTTTCATGCTAAATCAAGCACATTATGTTATTTTACAAAAAGGTCTAAGTGGCCAATCAATCTAAATTGTGACCATCCAGCCCAAACCAGCCATAAAGTGAGCCCCTGGTCATTTTCACTTTTTCACATATGTGACATGGTATAGCAAAATCAGGCAGAACTGGGCAAGGCTAAAAAATTAGAAAAAGGCAAAAATAATGGGAAGGGTGAATTTTGTCAAAACTGAGTTTTTTTTACAAATTTCTAGTGCTAAATATGATAAAAATATTATGTGAAAATCCCAGAGTAAACTTTATATGGGAAGGTATACTTTTAAACAAATATTTCTTTCGATTTTCTTTATATTTCTTTATCATTTTCTTTACTTTGTTGTCCATTTTTCATTTTAAACATTTTAGAAATCCAAATTTTAAAATTTCATAACTTTGTTAGTAATGGTTATTTGATATGAAACAAAAATCTTACTAGAAAGAGCAAAGTCTATATTTTTATATTATCACAAAAAATTAATTTCCATCTCTGCCCAGATGAGCCTGGTTTTGCCATACCACGTCACATATGTGCAAAATCAATGTCATAAGGTCTAAAATGACACCTCGGTGAACCTTATCCAATATCCACAAGTCAAGTTATGGTCCGTGAAAGTTTGTCATGGAGTAAAAGATGAAACTGAGATAAATGCAATGCATTTAAAAAACAGTAAGCTATATACGCCGGGAAAGTAGTGACGTCATAATTTATGTTAATCACCCAACACGTGCGTTTTGGACCCAAACAAACGGTGTGACCATTTTTGCCACACGTTAAGTCTATGGGGAAAAAAGTCTGACTCCGATTTTATACCATAACTTTCGTCTAAAACAACAATAAGGGAAAACATGCCAGCCTATTATGCTGAAGGTTGTGATTACAAGCCAGTAAAGTGACCTTGCATTAAGTAATGAAAAAAGTCGCTCTTTTAATATTGTTTAAAATCATGTCAAAATATCATATAAAATAGGAATGTGAAATAAAAGATCAAAATACAAAACAAAACACTTGTGCACTAAAAGCACTCTGTCAATTTCAGTCTAGAAAATATATAGA
>JXSR01S000547.1:110560-125891 GCA_000969725.1 Ophiothrix spiculata | reverse complement strand
ATAATAAAATTGAATGTTCAAGTATTATTACCCAAAGCAAATAATCATTTTTGACAAAGACAAAGTTAAAATAAATGTATATCAAATTTAGGTATAAATTTGATCCAACAACTTAAACAAATCTAAAATGTTTTGCAAATAAGTCCAATTTATTATTCCTAATAACATTTGATCAAATCTTTTTTTTTTTACAAATTAACACATTTATTGAAAACATAACAAACAAATAAACAAAAAAATTTGTGAATCATGATTATCTAATCATCTTTACCCTTAACCATGCCAGAAGATGACATATTTTAATCAAAATTTAAAGCGCTTGATTACCTGGAACCTAATCTCATGTTAACCCTCTAACGTTGCTCATTAACTCTCTCCCAAACTTTAATTTCATGTTCTCAGCAAAACTACATTTCAAATTACCAACTATGATCATTTTTGACAAGTCAATCGAAATTTCATAACCGTTATCTTATTACATCCAATCGCAATCTAATAAAACTTAAATAAGAAAAGTTATAATTTGCGATAACTATTTCGCCTTGATTTAGCGCATCACATTTCTTATCCGACATATCTGACTCATCTATCCCTCAAAAATATTGACATAATTCAAAACTTCCATGCATGATCACAGATGACTTTGACAAATCAATGAATATTTTGAAAAGTCATCAAATTTATTGTTCAAAGTCTCCATTTTTTACTTCAAATAAGTGTGATTTATTTTCCAGTTAGGAATATGACAAATTATCAAATTTTTATCTGGTTTCTCTGAGTCATATTTATACCCTGTCACCATGAACACATAATATGTGTAACTCAGTCTTCCATAAAGGGATGATCAAAGTAATGTTCTAAGAAATGATCAAGAGCATTCTACATATCAAATAGGGCAAGCTGGGGGCAAAAAATACTTATGATTAGTTGTTTTAAGGCACCCTGGGAAATTGGTGAAGGGCAATCTCTGTACATCATAATTTCCAATATAGTTGGGATTAAGATATTCTTTGGCATTTCTACCACCTCAAGAAAAAATGTGTACAGAGGTAGATTGGGTTTACCTCTTATTTCTACCAATCTTATGATTAGGGTGTTCCAGGGTACTTATAATCTTGGGAAATTAACAAGGAATAATCCTTGTAGTGGCTTGTTTCTACTATAGTTCGCACGTAGGTTGTAAACAGCATGTGAATCACGTGACTTCAATTAATAATTGAAAAATTGGTAAAAGGACAACCCCCTCCCTGTAGACACTGAATTCTTATAAATTTTGAGGGTTGTATCTGCATGTGCAACAAAAGAGCCACAAGGCTGCATTTGCACCTTTGTTGCACATGCAAATACAGCCTTTTGGCTCTTTTCTTTTTGTGCAGATACGGCCTTATGGCTCTCAACCCTCATATTTTCTAATCTGCATTTACTTTTTTTAAAAATTCAATACGGAGAGGCTGCGAAAAAATGACTTTCCCTGAGAATCCTGTTAAACCCACACCACTGCTGTGACATTAAAGTTACTAACCATACAGTTTACTTAAAATTAAAAACTTATAGAATGTTCTGCTTAGAGCTTGCAAATGTAGTGAAATACAAAAAAAATCAACACAGAAATAGCTCAAATTGAGAGAGAATAAATTTGCAATAAATTTCTTCCAATATTCCACAAATTTAAGGAAAACTACTAGTAGGTTATAATACTATAATCATGTTCTATCGATTCAAATACAAATAAGTAGGCGGAAAATGAATGGGAAGAATCTAGGCCAGTCCTTTTAAAGTTAGATAAAACATTATGAACATTGATTATTTATAATACCATAACATTTTCCTTATATAGAACATTTTATACCAATTTCAACGACAAAACCTGCATCCATTTATAACAAATTGTCACGACAATGATTAGTTATGACAAGTCAAAGAAACGAGTAAAGAATCATCTAATTCACATTCAAGTGTAATCCAATAACAACTTAATAACAACATCGTTAATTTTTGATACCAATTTTCTCTCAAATTAAAGAAAATGTATCTGACTCATCCTTGTACTTTTATACAGCAATACCCCCAAAACATCACCCACCAGAAGTCCTAATTATTAGATGGAAAAGAAGAGTGATGAAGATTTTTACTCCAAGGTTAAATAAATCCGATAACAAGGTGCACAAAATTCTACCCATATGCAAAAATGGTGTATCTGCATTTCAGGTATCTCCGTTTCAAGTTACTGTCTTTTACTTTAAAAAGAAGAGTGATGACGATTTTTACTCCTAGGTTAAATAAATTAGATAACAAGGCGCACATAATTCTACCCACATGGAAAAATGGCTTATCTACATTTCAGCACAGATTCTCAAATTATTTGAGAATCTATGATTTCAGATATCTCCATTTCAAGTTAATTTCTTTTACCTTAAAAGAATCTTGTAGAAATGAGCAGACGATCAATTCTCTTTCATAATAAAAGGCAGTATCTACTCTATTAAACATAATGCACATACAACCTTTTAGCATTGGAGCAAATTGAAGTCAAACTAGATGCCGAATGGAAGTATATACTATATGTTCGTTAATTGCACATACAGCCTTTTTACTTTGTATGGTTATATTGTGGGTGACTTCAATATAAACATTTTAGCACAGGAGGCGATTAAAGTCAAACTGGTTGTTCAATTGGAATATCTACTATGTGCAATAAGATACAAATATATACTTACTTGAAGATTTCTGGTTAAAACTATGGACCTGAAGTGACTAAATGAACTAAATTTTTGTCACTGAAGGGCCATAGTTTTAATCCAGAGATCTAAAAAATGTCATTTGTTTTATTTACTGTATTTATCAATTTTAAAATAATGTAATTTTTACTTGCGCAATGGCCTCATTTAATTAATCTTATTAAAAAAAAATGCACCAACAAAATTCTATAACCATGAATGCAAGCAATAGGATAATCCGCGTATTGGCTTGCGTGTCTAAGTTTGTTGCGCGCGTAAGTCTGTGCGTGAAAGTGACGCGGCTATAAATTACGCAGAAAATCCCGTAAATAGCCTTTCAAAACCCGTAAATAGTCTTTTAAAAACCCGTAAATAGTCTTTTCAAAAGAACTATTTACTGGTTTTCCTCAAGATGGTTGAAACTATTTGAAATAATGTCATAGGGTTTCAACACGCTTAAATTTATTAATACAGTACATAATTGCATATACTGCATTTTATCTTTGTACAACAGATATCAGATGGTGAGGGGGTTGCCGGGGGCAACATGATTCTACAATTAGGGATGATCCTGGAGGCACTAAAGCATCCTCTTTCACCTTAAGAAATTGCAGAATATTCAACCCCATTGAGTGATAGATTTTTAAGGTGTAAGATGACAAAAGATTCACTTTTTATCCACATTCTTGAGCTATTAACCAATTACTTGCTGGAAATAAGTTGAATTGTAGTGCACAACTGTGATAACAAAATGAAATCTCTGTTAAAGTTTTATATTTTAATGTTAAAAATATTTACCCAGTTTCCATCAAGTTTAACACATTTGTTTATCTGATGTGTGTTTTTTCCTCAAATCTAAGATCATATTTAAAACATTTAGTTATAAAAGATTAAGTGTGTGTGTGTGTGGGGGGGGGGGGTTATAAGGAGAAAATGGATGTATGAAAACCTTTGGTGAAATTTCACCGGGCTGTTGTGCAAGTGTTTAGATCGAATGAATGCAGAGCATCATTTTCAAACATAAATTTAAAGGTGGCTAGCTACAATCAACCCCAAAATAAACCTACGCTTGATCTAAAATAAAATTCCTTACACATCCCAAAATCCCAGCAACCAAATTTTGAATGAGGTGAGTTGACGATCGTCCGCCAGGTCCATTGATCGACTTATCTACAGTGGACAGAAATCGCATCTCAATTCCTGGGGCATGTTTAATCAGTGCAAGTTGATGAGTAATGTCACCATTGGGTTTATCTATCTAAATTATTTCTTGCAGGAGTTCATCTTTTTCCTTCTTCTTCGCTAAAAAGCTTGCCCCTATTTAACCCCAGGCATTCTGATTTGTGTTTTGAGAGTATATTGACAAATATTAACAGGTCGTATCTTTGTATTTTATTTTACAAGAGACGACACTTTCGTTCAAAAATTCGCAATTTATTGTTGTTTTAGCCCCTTTTCTTTGAATTAAAATAAAATTGTTTAAAATGTAAATCTCACAGCTGAATTATGTTCATTTTGGAGATATAAATGAAAATGTGTCATATTATGGCAATCATAAATACTTTCATACAGTAACAAATAGGTGACTCTGTAATATATAATCGCCCATAAAATCAAAACAGTTTGACTGATTCAGCTGAAATTTGAAACTTCAACCTCTTTAGAGATATCTTTCAAATAACAATGAAAACTAAAAACAAGACCATGCTCCTTTACGATTTTCAATGACAGAAATACAAACAGATATCAGACAAATATTTGCTACATTTAAATTGAATCTTATGAAACAGTAAAATCAATGAATATACAAAATTCATTTTGAAATAAGAAAACAATAGCAAAAGCAAGCCAGAATATGTCACGATTGATGAAAAAAAAAAGAAATTAAATTGCAAGGCACACATGTGACATTGCAATAAAACTAGCACATCAAGAGACAATGTGATATAAAAAATTCTCAAGCACGCTTGACACACTTCATGAAACACGTCGAGAATGAATAAATATGTGAAATAAAATAAATATATAAATAATGGTTTTTAAAAGTCAAATCCAAGCGTAATTTTAATTGGATGACAACTAGAAATGCTCAGTTGTGTAACCAATTAAAACAAGGTTTTGAAAAGAGGTATCCAAGATGAAGGATGGCAAAACTGACATTTTCTTGAAAATGGGAATTTTTGGACGTATGTTTCTGGTCATTTCTCAAACACTCCAAACCATGTTTACTTGCTTTTCTAATCATGCTTGCTAAAGTGGCGACGAGACTATAATGATAGTAATAATGATCAACAATGGTTGCAGTCACATTTTATCCTCATTTAAGTAATTTTTTTTTTTTTAAAGATATTTGTTAATTGTTTTATATCAATTCATCAGTATTGTTTACTGTCTCTCTAAACTTTGGTACTTTTACAGCGGTTTAACTTGAACTTCGCTCATCATTGATTTCTCAAAAGTTCCTAAATGTGCCTTTAATTCAATGATCAACATTCATTGACATCAACAGTGCTTTCATGGTTCACAAATAAAACTGTTTGACATTCACATAGTGAATTCGCTTAGAATTGATCAGTTGAAAAAGGCCTTTCTTTTTTGTGACACAATATGTTAGATAGGAAATCAATTTGTACAAAACTCAAATAAACTCTGGTCTTTGAGATGATTCTTTAAAAAGCAAAAAACAAAAAACAAAAACAAAAAAAAAACGAATTTTCATTAAAACATGATTTCGTCTAATAATATTTCTCTTCAAGCTCAACCCCAAACATTTAATTGAACGAAAAAATAGTTTTAAAGCCACCAAATATTAGCTAGCCTTTTAAAGTGGCGTACTGTAGTCCAAATTGCCATAAGACAGGTCTCAGGTTCGAGTCTGACAAGCAGAAGCCCCCCTTTTTATTTTAATAAGTTGAATGCATATTGAGGCATTTTAAAGGAGGGAAAGCACGTTACTCAATTTTACGTTTTTGCAAGTTTATTTTGTACCATAACTTTTTAACAAAGTGCTTAAAGTTAATAATAGTATACATTACCAGAAAGAAATTTTCACAAGGAACATGATGGTGATGTTGATTTTTGACCAAAAATGATTTTTTTTTTGAGAAAATCACGAAAACACATTTTTTGGCCATTTGGACTTCCATCCAAGCTAAAAACAAGTTGATGATTATCCACAAAAATTAAGGAAAAAGTGGAAGATTATATATGTGCGAAAGAAACCAGAATTTCTTATTTAAAGCTAAAATCTCACAAATATTCAAGTTATTTCTTTAACTCTCCCTTTACGATACAGCATATAGCTATCTAATTAACACTCCCTGAAAGTTCACTACCTCCTCTCATACTCGCAGAAAACATTGTCCTTAAAAGCTGCAAGGTGCGGAATGGGTTGTTGATTTCCGCTCCGACTCTTAATGTTTTCTACGACATCCTGTTGAATTTCAATTTGTCAAAAAACTCTATTCAGTAAACAGAGTAAGTACTGACCATTTAAAGAAGTCAAAAACAAGGTCTGTATGTAGTATAAGGTATGTCAATAACATCAGCGGGGTCAACAAGTTTGGTTCGGAAAAGCATTCTTATATATGCAAGTTGTTGATGATGCGAATGGATGTGATCTGTTTTAACCCTGTGAATGCTACACTACTGTGACCATCAATTGGATGGTTACTCAGTTTTATAGCCAATTGAAATGATGGTCTCTGGTGTATTAAGAATCTTTCTCTGGGGGTCAGAGGAGCTTTCAATGTGATGCGGGGCTTGAAGGAAGCCACTACTTGGGCACATTAATGATGTTTCAAATGGGCTACATTAAAGATGCTGATGGGACCAAATGTAATCTGTTTAACCACTAATTTCTTGATTCACCAGGTTTTTCACTCACAGAAAGCTGTGGGGCATGATATTTAACAGAGCGACACATTAGCACTGCTATGCAACAGGGGGTGGGAGTGGTGGTGGGGGTTGGTGGGTGGGTGGTGTGAAAAGGATAGACCCCATTTAGAGTGTTCACACTGGCACAGTCCAACATCAATTGGCTAATCCTAAATCACACACAAAACTGGTTTGTATTTTGCACATCTCAAAGAGTCACAAAAACCGTTATAAAAAAAATTAAAAGTGTTACAACTAACACTATTTCAATCTTTCTGACATATTGAATCACCCTTTTCCTGATCAATTCCAAGTACCTTTGTGAATATCAAAAAGTTGCATTTGTGAACTGTTGATGTCAATGAATGTTGATGATTGAATTCAAGGCACATTAAGAACTTGACAGAAGTAAAGTTTGGTAACAACTTAGGAATATTTTGTGATTCACAACCTCATCTGTCACACATCTTAATCAAATTTTGGTTTTTAGATTTAAGAATCTTTGACTAAAATCTGTAACAAATCTGAAAAATGTCTTGCAAATATGTTTGCACTTTTGAGAATAAGAAAGTATGTCATCTTCTATGGCTAAGGCCATGACAATAATGATAACACTATAGCCAATTTTCTAAAAACCAATTTGAATACAGATGATCAGCATTTTTTTCATCATTTTTTAGGTAAATGGGAAAGAGGAGTCGTTTTACTCACATAAAGAACATTGATTAGACTTTTTAATGATGTAAATGACAAAATGTACTAATCATATCAAATCAGTATCTTTTCTGCATAAAGACTACTTTTTCCAATATTCCTAGGGATTTATGTCAATGTGCTACCTGGTCATATAAGACAAAACACTAAACCAAGCTGCAAAGTTTCAAGCAAGTAATAAAATATATGTCAATAGTCTCGCTAACTCAATAAAGTCATTTTATCTAACATCATCAGTCCATTATGCATCTAATCTGTGATATACGATTACAAAGACAAATCAATTGTGTGAAATCGGAGACGAGGTGTCCTAACGCATGCCCTAGATACCTGCAATGACTCCGATGATATGCGATTCAATCTTAACCTTCACCAATTGTGTTATTCTTTTACGTGAAACTTGCCTGTACCTACTCTAACCATTTTGATGATTTTGTTGAGGGTACCCATTTTTAGGCAAAATTTCATAATTTTGTCATAAATTTTGGATATATTGGAAAAAATAAATAAACTGATGTCTAGTTCTTTTTTGTTAAAAACAAAGGATCAACATCAAAAGATTAATAAGAAAACAATACAGTCATGAAAAGGGGACAAATGGAGCCGTACCCCTATTCAATGTGGAAACACCAAGTGTTGTTTCTTGACCAGAGAGGGAACCAACATTGAGATTCAGGTGTGGGGAAGGGGTTGGTAGTTTGAGAAGTATTTAGCCTTACTGACTAAAAAGGGCTTTAAAACTTACACAATTGTGGCATTTCATGTAGCGACGTTTTGGTTTTGCTCCAACTAATTTTGACAATGATTGTAGTTAAAAATGTTCACCCCTTTATCTTGCAAGAAATTTGTAATCATAAAATGCCTGGACATAATACTTTTACTTAGTGCAATCCAAAATATCTAACTCGGAGCAAATCATCGATGAAAATAAATCGCGAAATATAAGCTAAGGAAAATTAGACAGCATCCCACTCTGACCAACCAGGAAGCATCTATAGCCCGCAGACATGCGACAAATTTGAAACCTTAAACGCAAGGTCGCGGACCTGTCTTGTCATCCTATATGGGTAGGTACACAACTTACAAATTGGTCCCCAGTCTGATGCCTAGGCCAAAAATAATGAACTTTTGTTTGGTGCAAGCAATTTTTGCTGGCAAATATGGGGACAGATGAACATTATTTTAAATAATTTTAGAAATCACAATATGATTAAAAACTTGCTTAAAAGACCTAATACAACTTGAAAAGGAAATTTCAGTTTTTAAACTGTTAATTATTTAAAGACATTTTTCATTTGCATTATTTACAAGATCTAAAAATCATGAAGATAAATATATTCAGATCTTACAATTAAAAAAGAAAAAACACAGAAATTTAAAAATTATGACATTTTTCATTTGCATTATTTACAAGATCTAAAAATCATGAAGAGAAATATATTCAGGACTTACAATTAAAAAGGTAAAAACACAGAAATTAATCAAACTTTATCAATCATATTCTTAACATTTAAAATTTTTGTAGAAAAAAAAATATTCATTTCATGATTTTCAAATCAGGCATATGACTTATTTATTAATTTACTTATTAACAGTATAAAAAGAGCCATCAACCAAAAAGGTCTGGGAATGCTGGAATTAAAATACAGTATTTTGTACAGTAATATTTTTTCATTTACTTTTTGAAAATTAGACAAAATTGAAGGTTAAATTGGAGGTTAAACAAAAAATATCTTTTCTTTGGCCCAGGTTGTAATAGCAGATATGATTTCAAAATAAATATTTGGGAGGAACATGCTATGTTATGATCTTTGGTGAGGTGCGGGTATCTGTTTTGTTTGTAAATGATGTTAGCTCATCATCATTTAAAGGCAAGTAAAAAAGGTGTATCTGAAGTTATTTCACTTTCGTAGGAGTCTTTTTGAGCTATATCTCTCTAAATTCCAGAGACTTATTTTTAAATCTAAGGAGACTTGTTAAAATGACAAAACATAATGTTTTGGATTTGAAAGTAAGTCTTTTAGATTAAAATGTAAGTCTCTAGTCACTTTATTAACTGCTTTCTTGGTCAATTGTCGATTCTTTTTTCAATCTACAGGATTTATTTGAAATAAGTCTTTTTGACGGACTCATTATTTTAAATCTCAATAAACGCTTTGTCATTTTAACAAGTCTTTTAGACTGAAAAATAAGTCTCTGGAATTCAGAGAGATATTATCTTTTGTTTTTTCTTTGCTTCATTTTTGTTTTTGACATCTTGCTTCTTGTATAAAAATGAAAGAGGTGTTTCTTAAAAGTTAAATCTGCAATATGCTGATAGTGGAACTTCACCATAGCAACAAAGCTCAGAAAAAAGAAAACAAAATGCTTAACTACCAAGTGTCATGTTTGTAAGTACAAACTGGCAGCGTCAGAAAAGACAAGGCATCATAGAAGAATTTGAAAAGAACAATAGAAGGAACTGTCTCGTGATTTCTGGAATTAAAGGAAGTGAAGGAGAAGATACTGATCAAAAGGTTTTGGATCTGATAAATGACAAATTGGAGATAGAACTCCCGCATTTGGAAATTGATACCAAGCATAGAACTGGAAGATCATATAAAGTTTTGATAGGTTTTTTTTTTATTAGTTTTGATAACATATTTTTTTTCCTAAAAACAAAGTTTGTAAAGGTTTGATTTTGTTTGAGCGGTTCTTTTGAGTGCCTTGTTGTACTTTTTTGGCAGACTTTTTAGTACATTGCCATTTTTTCCCTTTTGTCTTTTCTTTCTTTCTTTTTCTTTTTCTTTTTTTTTTTGGGGGGGGGGGGTGCGTGGGAGGGATGCAACAAACAAAGCACCTCCATGTAGACTTCAATCATATTATTAAAGTTAATCTTATATAATAGTCAGAGAATCTTTTTATAAATGTTTCGAACTTTTGAATGTTGGTAAGTTTGTCAAATGTTGACTTCAACATTCTTTAAGCATTTGGTTTGTGTTTTTGTAGTTATTGAAAGTGTTGCTTTTGTTCCAATAAATGATAGAGATATCATGAAATGAGCAAATGATTATTTTCATCACAGAACATGATTGTCATGCTAACAAGAGATATAGCCGTCTAATTGTCATCAAAAATTGAGTCTCAAATCTAACCTCAAAAAGTAGCAATGACCTATTTGACCACTCACGATACTTAAGGGTAAAGTTTACCCCATAATTACAACCAAACAAACAAATTTACACACAAAAGTTGGCCACTAATAACCCACTTTATCCCACAGGAAATACACCCAAAACCCTATTCTTTCAAATCTTTTACAATTAACTCAACTTATAAGTCCATATAACCTGACCTTGTGGTGCAGTTCCTTTGCGTTTTCTTTTCAAAACTTGTAGGAAAACAAGCGCTGAATTGGTGGTTTCGGGGCAGATTGGAAGATTTCATGTGTTGTGTTTAGGGTTAACAATGGAACGGCCCCTAAAGTATGAAAATATAGTTTGAATTATCTGAAAAACAATATGGTACATGAAAATAAATAGTGGTCTATATTGAAAGAAATTGTACTAAACATGTTATTTTTTCTCTTCCTGTTTTTGGAGACCTTTTTATACAAAACATTAAGCTTACAAAGTTATAAAGTTCTTGTAAACCCTTAAATATAACATGCAAGTCTTTCATACTTAGGTGTTCTCAGAATAACTGCAAACAAAATAAGCTGTAAAGTGAAACAACATATAGCAAGCCTAAATCCTGTTTATTTTTTCGATAGATTTTCGGAAATAGTTTATGAAAATACACCTCATTGTGAATTAGCAATTCGAATCCAAATATCTTATGAACTTGTATAAAGAACTTTCTTAAGAAATCCGATGTATAAGTACCATTATATTTTATGAAATTTGATACTTGTTTACATTTTTTTCCTTGCCAAAATCTCCATTCTAAAAACTAAAAGTTAACAAATGCACACTTACCTTTGTATGAGAATTAACAATAGGCCCATACATGGAAGAGAGAGGGAGAGAAAAACAAAAACGAATTAGGAGACAATTTAAGTATCACTGTAAGAAGAGGTAATAGATAGAAAAAAAAAAAATAAATATGGTAAAAAATTTTTAGATTAACTTTGTAATCAGAGATACACTCTGTATCTCATTTTTGAACTTTTCTATAGTATAAAGGCAAAAATATATTACAATATCAGTCGCGGAACTAGGATCTGAATTTTATGAGGGGCGGAGGTTGTGTTTTTCAGCTTTTATAACAAAAAATTGTCCAAATTAGGCTGATTTTGCAGGGTTTTGCCAATTTTACGGGGGGGGGGGGCGGCACGCCCTTCCGCTTCCCCCCCCCTGGATCCGCAGCTGAATATTACTATCATATGCATAATTGTTTCCTATGCACAAGAACACTTGCACAAATCGGAAAGCTTTTGATCAGCCATATCACTGGACTGATTTAAACCAATAAAACATTTAAAAACCCTATAAGACATCAACCATCAAAATTTTAGATTTAAAAAATCCTTTTTCAGACACTTTAATATTAAACTCTAAGTAAGACAAATTTCTTTGAAAGATGCGTCTTTAAGAGAACTTTAAAGGTACTGCTGAGCGAGCAAAAAACATTGCATTCAAGGGAGCAGGGATGGCAAGTGTACAAACTATGTTGGCAAAGATTGCAGGCTTTACTAAGGTATGCCAAAAATCATCCATCACTGAGGTGTTTTGTTTCCCACCCAAGGAAAATGCAAAGGAAAACAAGTTTAGAAGGGTAAAGGAGGATTGTACAGCCCTCAAGAAGACACAATTTGAAGGGGTTAATGAATTAAAGGAGCTTGGTCCAATTGCTTCAACCTTTTTTCAAACTTCTTGAGATTTTTGTACCAAAATATTGCTCATATTTTTCTCATAACCCCTGTGAAATTTCTCAACTTAGTTATGTTCCGTTTTGGAGATATTAGTGAAAATATGTCCAATTATGGTAATCATAATTAATTTTACATAGCAGCGAATAGGTAGCTGCAAAACACAAAATTGGCCATAAGATGAAAACGGTTTGACCGATTCAGCTGAAATTTGGAACTTAAACCTCTTTAGTGGTCATCTTTCATATGACACTGAAAACAAAATTTTGAAAAATTGAACCAAGCTCCTTTAAAAGAAACATCTGATTTTGAAATACTAAAATAAGAAATGCAAGTTGCCTAAGGTTAGATGTAAGCAATAAATTTGCTTCAGAGCATAAAGTGTCATTTTAACTTTTTTAAACATTTAGAAATTGGATGGGGAAAATTGGTGCTTCAGGATTGATATTTAATTCCATTGATTAAAAATCAGAACAAAATAAGATGATCAATGTGTTTTAGTTTTAGTTTTTTTCCTGTTCTCCAGGAAATAATTCTGAATAGAAGTAATAGAATCTCAGTAAAATGACAAAAGTTTAACCGAAAAATAAATTTACTTGCAGAAAGGCATGGGAAAGAGAACAACTTTATTTTGAAATAAATTAATATTTTGTTCCTTTCTGGAGTAAAGTTGAATGGCCAGGGGATAGCACAAAATTAGCTTTATATGGAGCAAGTTTTTTACTTTTATTCAATTTTACTTTAATACTGCAAAACCTTTTTTTACAATAGTTTAAAGTCAAATATATATAATAGCCTTTACAGTCGTTTCAATATATAGGACAATCAATTGTGTGGATAGAAGAATCAGGGGTGAAATCCTGGGGATTTTATAAAAGTTACTCTTACAAAGTTACAAAGATATAAAATAATTAATCAGAAATTGAAAAAAAAATAATAATTTAGAGGTGTGTGACTCCGGGATTAAATGGTCCTATAGGGAAAGTGCAAATTAAAAAGTGTAATTTTCTGGAACATGTTGCTTTTCGTTTTGTCCTTTGGTTATGTCATTCAATATTTACATGCTGTAAGCATTGTAAGAATGGCATTGTTTGGTGCCAATTATAAGGTAATTCTGTCAGAATTTAGCTGTAAGCTTAGATATGTAAATAATGTTTATATTTTGCTTAACCATAGTAGTTGATAGTTCTGAACCCGGTTCTGAACCATCTAAACTTGTTGAAAATTGTATGATTGTGTCACTGTTAAGTACAAAAATTCAAAAAAAGCAGCTAAGACATGCTAAACCTGGCAATAATCACTACTTCTGAATTCACAAAGTCTTTTTATTAGCATAACCGAAGCCATAAGTTCACTCAGGTAAACCTTAATTGGATTAGTGGCACAAAATCATACAAAGACGAGAAACATGGCTGCAGGGGATTGCGATAGCGGGTATATCATTGGGGAACCGGCCAAGTTTTTTCTTTCTTTCTTTTTTTTATTTGAGTTCAAGTTCCTTCAAGATGTATGTCTCTGCTGCTATTTTTAACCCCTTGAGTTCTATGGGTAACATAATGGCAATTTTGATTGGTTGAAAACAAGAGATGTTTATGTAACAGTGATTCTGATTGGCTGATAATATTATACAATTTAAGCCAATTGAAATAAATCTTTGAAAAGTCTGACATTTGAAAGCCCATTTTCTTACGAAATATATGATTGGCTTAATATTTGATTGGCAGTTTGTCTCATCCAATAAGCATAGAATTTCTTTAATTGGTGAAAATATGAAATGCTGGAGGTATAGCTTTCAGTCCTTTTTATGGAGCATGAAATTTTACAAAAAATCAAAATAAAAAGAAAAAAGAAATGACTGACACAAAGGATCAGAGAAATGTCTGGCAGATATTTTTGGTTCACAATATCTTCTCTCAGGTGATGGCTGACTGTATTGATTAAGAACCACCCTGGAGAACCACCCAATGGGATGATCAGAATACAGGTGTACGATGGCTCCAAGCATGACTGGAGGAAATGGTATCCAAAAATATAATTATGTCAGTTGCAACTTGTAAGTATGTCTCAAAAAAGAAAACTAGTACCGGTAACATACCTAAGATATGGTGTTGTTACAAAGATAACGCTATGCCAGTACATAGATTTTTAGACCAAGTCAACAGGCCACATTTGGATAAAATCAGATATATTTTGGTAAAATCTAAACCACAAGGTACAAATGAGTACACATGCTAAAGAATTGACTGACACAAAGGATCAGAGAAATGTCTGGCAGATATTTATGGTTCACAAAATCTTCTCTCAGGTGCTGGCTGACTGTATTGATTAAGAACCACCCTGGAGAACCACCCAATGGGATGATCAGAATACAGGTGTACGATGGCTCCAAGCATGACTGGAGGAAATGGTATCCAAAATATATGTCAGATAAACTCGCTGTCACAATTCTTTTGGATGCCACCGATACTCTGCAATTCCTGGTCATGTGATCAATTTTGTCCGAGGAACTATGGTGGAAATTTAGTGATGTGCGAGTACATAGATGACTCCAACTCTGACAATAAACTATGAAAATAGGCCACATTTGGATGAAATCAGATCACTTGGTAAAATCTAAACCATATGCAACAAAATTAGAAGGCCTACACTAAGTAAACCTTGTAAAAGCTAAGTAAGGTTTACTCAACTTGTCCCCATTTTTACTCAACCACTTTTTTAAGAATGTATGTGACCAAAGTAAACATTGGTAATATTCATTTTTTCTTCTTTAATTATACTTTTATTCTCATTTTCCAACTTATAACTTGTTCAATTTGTCCCTGCCTGTGCTCTGCCTTTTACAAAATGTCTGCATGTTGCATGTCTTGTTCTTATTGGAGCATTTATAATATTTTGTCAAGTTTTGAAGATCATCAAATACCACATAAGTTTTCCTCCAAATATCTCTACCTTATGAACTAGACAAACCGCAACGACTCCTTTATTTGCTTTACAAACCTCAGAATGCTACCATATGAGATATGACATGCCTGATATATTTGCAACATGCCATCTAGAAATGAAAACTTGTTTTGAAGATGTCTCCGATGCCAATTTTAAGCTGGACAAACAAGACCTTTCCCATCGCACACAATCGCAATCCCTGCAATATTTGTCTATAATTTATTTTGATTAC
>JXSR01S000547.1:81090-102952 GCA_000969725.1 Ophiothrix spiculata | reverse complement strand
GTACTTGTAAAAGAGTGGGACAATCAATGAAAGGGGTGGGGGAATTCAAAATATTGATGTCTGTATGCCTGGGGATTGGTAATATGTTAGGGCTATTCTCTCCCAAAACAGGGGACAATTTGAGGGGAATATTTTCTATACGTTCAAGGAAACATCCCTATTACAATGCTATCAATAGTGCTCAATAGGAAATTTAACTGTCAAGATTATTTAAATTTGAAACGGTTAATAAAATTAGGCCATGCTGGCATATGCGCATGGACTATTTATATTAGATTGTACAGTATCTCATAACAGCTCACTAATATTACTCTGGTCAATGAAGCAATTGTTTTACATAAGGGGAGGGGGCAGGAAGTGCACCATAAGGATGGACGAAATCATAAAAATTTACATACATCCTGAGGAGGAAGCATAGCAGTACTTCTGAAGAACAAACTTTGTGGGACTATAAAACAGAGAGTATACACCTGTAGCTTTCGTACCTATTCACATAGGCGGCACTGCGTTTTGTTGCCACTACTGTAAAGCACTTAAATTTCACGGCATTAAAATTTAGCGAATTTGGAAACCCTCACTGTTTGGGTGCATTTTAATTTCACTAATTTGAATCATCTTGCTATTCAATGCTATGCTAACAATTATTTTAGCGGCATTTTAATTTAGCGAATTGTGATGCTAGCGAAATTAAAATGCTAGCGAAATTTTCATGCTTTACAGTATGATAGTATCAACGCTGGATGTCGACACTAGCGCATCAACCCATGTAGAAATAAGTATATTGGCCGCCAAAACTAACAAAAATTGATTTTGGCAAATGTATAGGAGTTGTTATGAGATACTATTGACTTCTATGTAGTTTTTTTTTTTCATTGTACATTTTTGACCATTAGATTCTAGTGTTGAGGGCTAGCGTCGACGCTATTCCAGTGTCAATAAAACGCAGTTAAGCCTAAACATTCACATAGCGCATAATCTATAGTCTTTGATTGGTCCAAAGGCATTTCAAAGACTGAAAGTCTGAGACCCCACTATACTTTAAGAGATGTAGAAATATTTCAACATACACGCCTCTTCAAACTGAACCACCCCCTTGTACCTATTGCACGTCGAGCATACAAAAACTAAAATCAAGTTACAGAGTGCTCTGTAGAGTTTATTGTAAGAGTTTCAAGTATTTTGTAACTCGTTACCTAAAGCTACTGATGAGATCGGGTGGATGTGTGTAAAGAAATCAAAGATGCTGAGTCTATTGTAATGATAGCGGGTGCCAAAAATGAGGTCAACTGCTCAAAAGATGGTGGAACTATTTTTTCCTTCAAGTCTATGAGCGACTCGGGGGGGGGGGGTACTCCACTTTGGTCTGAATGGGGGTGTGCCGCTCGGACCATGGAACCCTAACCCATCTTTAAGGGTAATTTTTGAGAAAAAGTGCACCCATGTTTAGCAATTTTGCTCCAAAAATAGGCTGATTTTTCAAAATATTCTGGGCTCGCATTTTCATCTTTTTGGGACCATTTTAGCGGTTTTTCTTGAAAATGTGACACATGTTTACGGATTTTGGTGTTAAAAATGGGACCCATGTTTAGAGATTTTTTGTGAAAAACTAACCCATTCCAGCGGCACATCCCTGTATACCTATGTATATACCCCCTTCCTGGGCTGAAAATATGGTGTACCTATTTTTTCCTTCAAGTCTATGAACGAATGAAAGTCCATGAGGGAATGATTTCAATTGATGTCAGTGCAGTTTGGGTGCTTTATCTATTGCTCAATATAAATGCATGATGTTTGTGATATTTTAAGTGTGAAGTGTTAGCACTTTAAATACTACAAATATTTTTCAGAAAAAGTGACAAGTTTGTTAGATTGTCTTGAAGCTTTTGTGTTGGATTTGGATAAGCTTCAAAATAGACTGCTAACAAAAATGATGGTTTGATATGAAAAAAGGCAATGTACAGTGTTAATTTTATTTCCTTCAAGGAAAAAGTAATGGGACAGTGGGATGGGGTGGGGTGGGAAGAACAAATTGGGAGAGTACAACAGAATATGGAAGAAAATAGAGAAAAGGAAAGAAGGGAACAGAGGAAAGAAAAATCAGAGATTAAAAAGGATAGAGATAACATTAAAAGGCATAAGAAGGGAACTTATCTGTAAGAGATGACAAATTGAAAAGGTATAAACTGAATACATCAAGTACTTTAACCCTTTTGATCCAATAGAAAGTCTGAGCTTTTCCAAAGGAGCTTACAAGAGAACACTTAGGCGTCCCAATTCGTATTGAGTGTAAATTAATTCAGTATGGGTTATTATACACCTATATTGCAATTCAGGATCGAAAGCGGTTAATAATTGAATAGGATTCACAACATACTGCTGCATAAACTATCTTCAATATATCAAAATATTAACACATATATGTGGGACAACCCTAAAACCATGCTAAATTTCTATAAAAGGGAAAAAATGATGTGGAATCTCTGAAAATCTCTGAAATTAAGCTCTATAAATATGCACGCCTAAGTTGTATCAAATCACATGATCATTGCGACATCTCATGATTGGATCACATCAATCAATCTTTTCAGACAATTGAGGAAAAAGAACGGTCCAGAAAAGAAGAGTATGATTTAGCTGGAGGGCATCAAGCTGAATTTTCCAGTGAAATGAATACTCATAAATACTTAGCTTATATTCATGCCACTATCGCTATTACTAAGTTATTTTTTTATCTCATCACACGCACCAGTCCTGCACCTGCCGAATTCAACCGCCTTTGTTACCAACCTCTTAGCCAGCTCAGCTTACACCTTTTCCTCAATAAACACTTTGTCTCTTCAATTTTAATACATTTTGTACATTGAATTTGATTTACAATTGTGCATTTGGAGAAATTCTCGATAGATACAAAAAAAAAAGATATATAGAAATAAGTTAACAGAGTAGGGCTGAGTGGATTGACTTTCATTTGTTACTTTAAAAGTCAACTTGGATAAATTTCATTTATGGGCACTTAAGAGGGTGACCCATGGGATTTTCGGAAATGGTTACCATGGTAACTGAAATGTGTCCTTATAAGGCTAAGATAATCCTCAAGGAGGCAGCTGCAAGGTGGTAGAGGCAGGTTAAATAACAATTGCCATTTAGTTTCCATCTTGTAAATAAGGCCATCAGTATATCGGTAGCTTATTTCTGTATCTAGTTTGATTAAAAAAATCTCTTGAAATTTGAGCTATTGACCACAGTTTTATTTATATGAATTGTCTACCCTATAAATCGGACTATAAATCTTCTTTAAGAGTGCTCATGTATTATTTTTGCAAAATGTTCGTTTGTGTTAAAACTTTTTAAATGTTTTAAGGCTGGTCAGTTTCTAGGAACATAGAGAATAAGGGGTATGGAAAATAACAAAAACAATGTATATATGATGCTAACCCCACTTCCCAGTGACTTAATAATGAAAAAGGGCACACATTAAAGAAAAAAATGTTTCTGTTGGGGTTTAAATCTTCACCAGATTGTGCGCTCCGGGTGCGCCCTGGACGTGCATGGAAAGGAGGCAGAGTAAAGTGCATTGCCCCTGACATATCTTACTCTGAACTTGTACCTACAAGTTCGTAAACATGACTCATTGACATTTGAACCAAAATTCAAAATGTGTCCCATAACTCGCACTCTATTTCTTTAAAAAAATGATGATTCGAGGTAATACAACTGATGATTCTTACACCGTACATTCAAAACCAACGATCAACTCGTTCCTTAATTTTCTTCGCTCGGTTGAACAGTCCCATTCTTCAATTTCTTCAAATCATGACTCATTTCTGCAGTTGTTTTAGGCTGATAAATATCTCAAAGGCGTGCAATTTAAACTTTATTAAATAACGCTCGTGAATTGGATTTCCTCCTGAAGTTATTAGACCAGAAAATTTCCCATCTTAGGTTCGTAAATTGATGATTTACCAGGTCTTCGGTTTTCAGGCTAATATTTTTCTAGCCTTTTTAATTTAGTGGACAGTGACCTTAAGCTAAAAGCAAAGTGATGGCCACTTTGAAATGCGAAAAGATCATTTTATCTTCCATTTGTACATTGAACATGAGGATTTGCAGTTAAGCCATTGAAAGCACTTTGTGCCACGCTTATACGTAAGATTTATCACTTACAAGTTTATTGAAAAACTTTGCTACTTATGTCTTGGTATTTTGGTTATACAGAACAGGGGTTCTCAACTTGTTATTACAGTGCACCACATAAACGGAAGAAAAAAACCATTCTAGGGTAAATAGCCAAATGCATATTTTTCTCAGTGTATTCATATGTATTATGGGTTGTTGTTGTTTTATGAGAGGGTCAGAGCACCAATCAGTATATTACTTAAAGAGCCAAATTTGTCGCATGCACCTAGTGGCATAACAGGAAAATTTCATATCAAGTTTCCAGATTTTTCCTGGAGCGTAATTGATTTTCCCCTGGTTTCTCATTTTGTGGACCAATGGCAAATTTTAGTCAATTTTTAAAACTGACAATGAAAAAAAAGGGCTCATTGCTCCCATTTATCCATTTCCCCGCAAGATTTTTAATTTTCTTATTTTTTTCAATTTTCCTTTACCTTTTTCCCTTTTCCCACAAGATTGTCAATTTACCCATGTCTTTTTTCCTCACTTTGCCCTGTCTTTTCCTGTTAGGTCAGCAAAAATGTCCTGCCGACAAGCTTCAGATGGGGCAGGTTGCCCTCACCTGCCCCTATCTGTAATACCACTGTGTGCACTGCTAGTTGAGAGACACTGCATGGTATAGATGTTTGAAATCCGAATAAGGTACCGCTTTGATTTTTATAATTGTAGTTTAGATTTACGAATTATGTTGCTTGTGATCTTTATATTTTGAGGATTAAAAATGTGGCTAGCTCCACGAAAGCTAGTTTGTACATCCATGTAGACGATTTGCCTAAAATAGCATCACAAAGAAGAAATTTGGTTTGAAAATATATATACTTTCAAGCAAAATATAACCATTTTGTGACACTTTCTTTTGATTTTCACACAAATTTTTGCTGAAACAAAGATTTTCTGAATTTTCTAAAATTCCCTAAGGAATCCAGACTAGTCCTTTATACCTCTCACTTATACTATAACAAACATAAAAGTGTGAAGTAACTCTGTCTTTATTATGAGAGGGCAAGATAACAATTTCTAGGGTAAGATAACAGTTGTGATTTGAAAAGTGAAGCAATAAAGTGTTGATCGCAGTCCAAATATTATGAGTCTAAATTTATACTTTTTGTCTAATCAATTTTGTTCCACGGAGACTTGAAGGAACCTGTTGATTATTTTTGGAAAAGTTCACTCAAATATCAACTTCCTTCTTTTTGTTCATTACCCTCAGTCTTCATTTCAAATAGCACCATAAAAGAACCAATTTCTAATTAATTTTTGGAAGCCCCCACAAAATATCAGGTACTTGTTCATTTTATTTTTATGGTCAGTTGCAGCATGATCCAGGGCAGGGCACTCAAATTTGGGTTTAGTGGGGGTATTCGGCCCAGATTTCTGAAACGAGGGTCTACAGAACTGAAAATTGACCAAGGAATTTAGAGAACTGAACTATGATCTTTACAAATGATGCTTGTAAACCAACTATCTCATCTCAGTTTGAGTTCTGGAAGCAAAGAAATTCTTACATTTTGCTTGAAATGAAGGTCTTGATAACCAAATTTCTAAACAAAAGGCATGTGAAGTAAAACATATTTTAAAAATAGGGCTTGTGAAGAAGTAATAATGTTTGAAATGTGGGTCTAGAGAGTGGCGGACAAGGAGTGAAAAGGGGGTCTTGAGGCCGTACATTATACAACCTTTCTACATAAGTACCCTTCCCGGGCATGAGGCATAATAGATTGTTTGCGGTTGAAGCTAAATTTGGTCCAATGTTGACTTTTTGAAGCCCCAAATATGTTCAACATATTTATTTTACACACAAAAATCAGTTCTTTAGATCCCCATTTTGACACTCCATACTAGACACCCTTGCCCCCAGGTTTCAAATACCATTGTAAGAGAGCTCATTTTAATAAAGTCCATCTTAAATACGTTTGATCACAAAAGATGAAAAAGCATTAACTTATTAAGAAATACAAATCTAGGGATAAAGAAACACTGTCAATAATACACCCAAAAATAACAGTAGTTTGAAAAATGTAAATATATATACATCAACTTCTTCATTGGAAGCTAGATATTTCTGTAAGTTCCCATTTAAAGGGGCATTGGTCAAGTTCAGGATCATCCCCAAATTAATTCCAAAAGCATTTTGAGATTTGTGTATTATTTAAAGTAGTAGCGGTAAAAATGACAGCATGCAACGTTTCATTGTCAAATTCAACCCCTAATATCAAAATATTTAGATATTCTATTATTTCTAATTATCATTGTCGACAACAATAAATACTGCCCTCTAGAGTTGAAACTTTAAAATTAGCTTTATCTGATGCAAATTCAAAATTTCTTTTATTTATCTGCAATCTGTGATGTTAAGAGATCGTTTTACAAACACAACTTTGCCTCTTTCTCGATATATAGCATTGATAAATATGTTTAGAGAATAGCCTCATATGCAAGATTAATAAATAAAATGAAATGTTAAATTTGACGTTTCTGAAGGTTTGATCAAAATTTTCCAAATATTTGGTAATTAACTGTTATAGCAAGTGTAAATCATCCACAACTACAGTTTCGAAATTTTGTCTTATGCCCCTTTAATGTCCTATAGAACTAAGGTTGTCTTTTTGAACACAAAATATTTACTCTATGTTTTGTCACTTCAAACTAACGTCATAAAATTGTCTAAAAGCATATGAAAACTTTGAAATCTCTGAAATATCTATCTACCAAAATGAGAGATACCTTTGGCACCCATCACTATTTGAAATAAACATTGATCTACCTGTTGACTAAACTAAATTTGTTATGTTCCAAATTTCCATACATTATTAACAAATTGAATAAACATTTAATCAATTATACACCATGCAGTTTCCAAATCAAATCCCGGAGCAAATTGTTTGCATCCACGATGTGCAATATGTGTTTGACATTGACATTTTTTTTCTATTTCCACCGATCAAAAAGAAGTGCAAATTTGTATTCAAAGCACAGCACCTTTGCGCAAACGACGGAATTCACTCTTGCATACGGAATGTGTAAACTATAAAAAGAAAGACAGATACGAGGTGTGCAAGTAAATATAGTTAAACTAATCAGTTTATCTTTGCGCACCAGCGATAAGGCTAGGAATCGCCCTGGGCATTGCTCTTAGCTTTTATGGCTCCGAATTCTGCACCCTGACATCTGTTTTGCCAACAATTGCCAGTATATACCAGACAAGATTGCATAGGCACGTAGGGCTCTTCGATTTTTATATGTTGATGTCAGATACCCAATGTAAAGCTGCCTCTTGATGATGAAATCTTCTTTGCTACGGTGCCTGGTGGAGAAAAAGACATCTTGGGGGATCTCACACTGGTGTAACCACCTTTTAAGGTGCTTTTTCAGAAATGTTGCTTCAGCAATCAGGGGATTTTCAAAATTAAAAAATCAAAATTTGTTTAATTAAACTATGTGTACTTTTTAAAATTGTTCTTAAAAGCATTGATGCGCTTCTGTAGCAATTGATATATTCAGAAGGGTAACGGTAGTTTTGACATTTTGATTTATTTCTTTTCATTGATTGATCTATATGATGGCAACGATCACCTAAACTTCATAATGGTTCCTGGATATTTGCATAAACGTGTTTATATCTCTGGTGATATTAACATAAACAAAAGTGATACCTAAATATCCCCCCCTCCCCCGCACAGTCCCTACACTTAAAGCAATACTATAAGATTTTGACCAAAAAAGGTTTATAGTAAAAACAGCATAAAAGGAAGGAATGTGACTATCTAAAAGCGTTTTTAAGTGTATTTTATGAAAATAATTATTTTGCCACCAAAAAATGAATTGAAATCACATGCATGCTTTCCTTTACTAATACATATGGAATTAAATTTGGGATCCCAAATTTAACTCAACAATTGGCCATAACAGAAAAAGTAAACATCTTTGAGCCAAATTGTTTGGCGGGTATTCACATCTACCAGAAACAAACTCAAAAAGCCCAAAAAATCAAAGGTTATGGGTGGCAGGGGTGCTTCATTTTTAACACTTTATAGTATTGCTTTAAGTTTAAGTCATAAATGCCAGGGATGAATTCTTAAAAGAGGGACCAAACATAATGATTGGCAATGTACAAGAGACACAGTTGTTAATTTTTATGGTAGATATTGAATTGTTTGGATATGTTACTCATGGTAGATATTGAATTGTATGGATATGTTACTCTCGAAACAAACAAAAAGGCTTAGAATAGTTCCGGATCAAACCACATAGCTGGTCTGTGCTTAGGTGTTACCCAAAAATATTGATATACCAAACTTGGAACATACCTAAAACCTCAATTAACAGAGAGCAGCCATTACATGTTTGGGCCACTAGACTGTATGCTAAGTAAATTTGTTCTTTTATGTATGCTACAACATGTCACATTTTAAAGAAAACAGAATTACAGAGATACATAACAAAATTCCTGCAACCTTTGGAGCAACTGTACGGGTACTGCCTAGTAGCATGTATTATAAATTCAAATGACCAGTTTCACCTAAGGGTAGTGTCAATCCATCAGTGTTGGACAAGCTTGTGCTCTGTAACTGGGCAACAGTTAATGAAATCAATATAGATATACAGATTTCTAGCATATTTACATGTGCTGGACATGATGGTGATGTCAGTTTCTGTATAAAATGCTTGATTTTGGCCCTATTCTAAAAAATGTGTTTCGGGCACTAAACATTTCAGGAAATCAATAATTTTGTTAAAAATGGATTTTTGATGAATTTTTGGCAATATTTCAAAATTAAAGATAAGATTCCAATCCTAGACATTTGTTTCAAGGTTCTAAAATTGAAATACCAGAAGTTCAAATTTTTCTTTTAATAAGGCAGATAGTGGTGTGTCAATTTAATGCTGCAAATATCTACTAACCTACTATATTAATATGTTAAGGAAAAGTTCAAATATTTTGCATATATTTTTTTTGGCAATTCTTGCTAGTCGGGGTTTTTCCTTTTCTTTATTTATAGTATTAAACCTAACCCCACTGAATCTCACAATATCCCATTCCATAAAGTTAAGAATTAACTTAAGTCCAAATACGTCATAGACCCGAGTTAGCTATGATCACGTAATCACTGCCATAGTAGCACCTGATCAGTGGCTTGACATAGTGATAATTGGATCAGGAAGAGGAAGGTCCCGGGTTTGAATCCAGGTGAAAACCTGTTATTTTTGTCTTGCAAATTTCCGAGGAGTTTTTAAATGAAGAAGTGGTTAAAAGCTGTATAAGTTTTAGCAAATTCGAGCAATTAATTGTAGGTAAAATTGCTTTCTTATAACTAGCACACTTGCCTACTTCCCTTATTCTCTTTCTAAGTACAGCCTCTTTTTCTACCCAGACTGTCCATCAATTCCTTTTTCTACTCTTGACTTTTCTGCGTCCCTCTTCACATTTGCTATCGCCTCAACGCATCCTGTACACGAAGCACAGACAGTGAATGAACTTAAAGCTTTTAGTTTGAGTATTGCTATATGGATGAAAAAGAACAAATTTGAAAAGAACACTTTTGAATACTTGCTGGAGACACTGCTGAGCTACAGGGAGTCTGAGAGAGATTTGTAATGACTTTTCTTAAAGCCTAGACTCCACTTAGATTAAGAACCTATGGAAATGTTCTTTTAAAGCTGAACAAATGTATGAAAATCAGAAGAAACTACAAAATTCTCAAATAAATGGCTAAAATTGAGAGAAAATTAACTTTTTTGTCGTCCATTTTCATTCTTGAAAACACTTAATCCAATATTTCTACTAAATTTCTATTTCTAAAATAGATTTACAAGTTAAAATATTTTTGAGAAAGACTAGCTTCAGTTCCCATTATCTAATTTAGTATTTTCTCACTCGTAACCTGTCATATTAAGTCATCACTTGCCTCCGATAGTAATCTCATTTACACAGAATTCCGAACCGTTTTATTTGGACAAATGTCCAATTGAATTTGACCTGGCCTGAACCGTAGCAGCTGATAGGACGGAACAAATTTCTTTTATTTTATTTATACCTAATATGAAAAGAAATGGACCAAAAATGCTAATTCAAGGAAATAGATGTGGAACAATCTGAGAAAACTGTGGATATGACGTCGCTCTGAGCAATTTTGCATATATAAAAAGTAAAAGAATTCTGATGTCTCCCTTTATATTTCATGAACTTCAATATGCAATAACTTTGCGCGTGAGTGTCATGTGAGAAGGGTTTGGGAAAGAGGACTTGGTTTTTTTTAAAGCATTCTTCTATATTTCTGACAAATGTTAATCTTTAATCATAGGCCCTCTATTAACTTTTGTTTTTAATTTTTGAATAGGAATCTTGTAAATCAACTTGAAGAGACATCTTGTAAGTGTCTCTTTGAAGAGAATCTATTCACTTTGAAGAGATTAAAAGAACTACAAAAAAGGAAAAACCTGATTTCTCTGTGAAAAATAATCTTTTGAAACAGAGAAATCAATTCCAGTCAAGAGGTTTTAAATGGTTTTCACACAAAGGAATCAGATTTGTCCTTTTCTTAATTTTACATAAATAAACATCTTTCTCAAAAAAGTTCCCAGAAGTTGACCACTAAAATGGAACACGATTGAAACAAATAGTAGATGCAAGATAAATTTAAAGCACGCATCCTTGAAATTTTACAATACACTTTGAGGAGTATAGGAAAAACTCTCTGGAGCATTTGTGAAAAGACATCTGTATTTTTCCCGCTGACCTCCCAGTACCATCCATTAGTCCGTCAATTTAGGACGTTTCCTGACTCGTTCCATACACTCGTGTTGTCCTTCCCGTTACAGTGTTTTAAAACCTTTTTGTTGACAGGATTTTTACAGCAAGGTATCTCTTCAGTTCTTTAGTCAACAGCCCATAGCTACTTGTTATGAAATACATAAATAAACAATTAACTTTGAAAGGCAATTATTTTTTTGGCTTTGATTTTTTGTTGTAAATATTAAAACAATAAAAACTGGATATGTTGAAATACAATAGTGTGTTTATTTATTATTTTCATAAATATGAGTTTCAAGTTGAATGATATTGAAAATATATTATTTACATACAAATAAATACTGTGTGAAGCAAACAATAAGATATAACCCAAAACGGAAAATGTCTTAAATGAAACATTTGTTCTCAACTCTCACAAGTTGTGGGTTTTTTATTTGTTCTTTTAAGAACAAGAAAACAAAATAAAAGAAGAATATTCAGAAATCTGTACATGAAAGTAAAGTCGTTCATTCCTTTAACATAACTATACACATTCATGGATAGTTGTGGTAAAATGATTCAAATCAATGGATTTTGTTTCAAACGTTTCTAGTTAAATTCCCAGACGAAATTGTATCAAATGAACGGCGTATCATACGGATCTTAGAAAACTAGAACAAAGACATGGGCGAAAGATAGTCTATAGGAAAAGTGCAAAATATACACTTATCAAATTATCAGAGTAGATATGTATAATATACAATACATTTTTGCCTTAAACCAATCATTTGTATGCAGACGGGGAGAGATCAGCTTTCTCAGAACAGTCACCTGGCTGGCTGGCTAAAAGAAGAAAAAAACACTGAAAAAGAGAAAGTTGAGGAAACAAGGAGGGGTGGCAACAACTACCGTATCATCGTAGGTCTCCATTTCATTGCAAATGAAAATCTGGAGAAATCTGGTGAATGGCTCATAATTTTTAAAATCCTTTTTTGCAAATTTAACTTATTTTGTGCACTATGACTCAGGCAATTCAGAAATTTCTGAATACTGCCTGTATTTCTAATACAAATGGTTAAACAAATTTTAACAAAATTGTGATTTTTTCATATTTTCAACTGAAACTATTTAGGATCACATTTGCTTTAAGGTCATGTTGTATTATCCAACCGCCATATACAAAGTGGTGTACCCGGGACATTCTTGTGAGTGTCCCCTCCCCCTCGGAACAATTGCGGCTTTTAAGATTGGCATGTTTTGCACTTGATTTGTATCAAAATTCAGAGCTTTGCAGGATATTCATACGATAACATCAATACTGGGCACTTGATGTTGGTAAAAAAATTCGCTATACTGACATCTTGATATGGAGCTTGGTTAACCCGACATCCGACTGAATCATCCATAATCAAGAAATAGCTACAACCAGGGCAAAAACTATCGTATATTAATTTTTTACAATAAAACAGGTATATTTGCACCCTAAATATTTGGCTAAGTTAGGAGAATGTGCCACGCTGGCATTGAGGGCGTAACATTTGGACCAATACTGCACGACAGAGTGCTGACCAAGATCGGTGTGTTGGTTGCGCACTATAATTCAGTTCGGGAAAGGTCGTGATTCCTTTACATGGTTCAATTTACGTAACGGAATTCCTTTACTGTACAGTAACGGAATTCATTCACACTAAACTTTAAATCAATTTTTGGAGCAACCTATGAAAATCAGAGAATATTTTAAAGCTTCAAATGGAACCTATTTTTCAAATTTAGCTATGAAATTTTGAATTCTGTCTGCCAATTTTTTTTTTTTTTTTAAATTTGCAAACATTTTTGGCAGATAGAATTCACATTTTCATAGATAAACTTTTAGAATAAGTCCCATTCAATATGAAAATGCTTTAAAATATTCTCCGATTTTAACATGTTGCTCCAAAAATTGATTTAAAGATAGCTTGAATGATTTCTTTTAATGTACAGCAAGGCTGCTATCACATAGAAGTATACACATTGGTATACGGTATACGATATTCGCTATAGTGATGAGGATAATCCCTGTCAATTTAAAATATGAGTGCCTCCCCCGGGAGCGTATAGCGAATACCGTATAATTCTATGTGATCGCAGCCTAAAGGAATTCCTTCACGGAAATTGAACCGTGAAGGAATTCCATTACGTAAAGGAATTACGACCTATCCCGAACTGAATTACTTGACTACAACGCAATATGCATCTTACATTATCCTGCCAAATTGTGCGTACTCAAAGAATAGCGAAAAAATGATGTCATCTATTATTGTGCAGATTTATTCATGCCATTCTATCAAATCACTTTTCTTTCCAAAGTCCCAGACCCTTTTAATAATTCTGATGCTTTTTTTTTCTACAGAAATCTGTCTTCCCTATAATGCAGATTTCTCAAATGCACACTGTTCATACAAAGAAAAAGAAAAGAAAAGGAAGAACATTTTTAAAAAGTAGATCGAACGTGTACTCTCTGACTTCTGACTGAAACAGCCAGCTGTGCATGTGAATGAGGTGATGCGGAAGTGTTAAACAAAGCCGATATAAAGGCACTTTATTCATGAGTTTTTAAACATTCAACATCTAAGTGGATTATCAGCGGACCTCCAATTTGTCATCTGGGTGCAAGAAGGTCGTAAGTGACATTGTTCTTGGTTGCATGAAAGGTGAGGGCAGAGGAGGGTGGCCGTGGCAAGCATGAAAGGTGGAGTGGACAAGGGCAGAGAAGGGTGGCCGTAGCAGTTGCCGTGGCAGTTGTTCTTGATTGCATGAAAGATGGAGTGGGCAAGGGCAGAGGAGGGTGGCCGTGGCTATACGTCCTGCCGCCTCTACCGGGATGGTCATTAACATTATATTATTAATTGGTAAAAAATATGATAAAATGTATAAACAGTGGAATGCGTGAACTCCAGCAAATTTGTATTATGTTTATTACTATAAGAACACTTTTGTAATTTTTTGAGGAAAAGTAAAAATAAGATTTTTGTATTATTTTATTTGTTCTTGTACCATAAAAAATACACATAAAATGTATCCTAAATTTAAGTTTGGAAATCCCCTGTCTCTAAATCTAGTAATTCATGTCCTATGCTGCCTGGGCAATGGTTTTTTGAGCAATTGGTGGGCTCTTCACCATGCCCTAGAAACAGTGGCATAACAAAATGGGGTGGGGTGGGTGGGTTGTATGTGGTGGAGACCATGTTTAGTTGCAAAACATGACAAGGCATTTAGGTTCTTGGAAGTTAATTCTATTTTTCCCGTTTGCCACCCACATCACATTTGTTCACCCGTATCACCAAAAGCTACAATCCTCAAATATATTTCATTATTTCCTTTTTTTATTGCAAAAGGCAAGTTATTTTCAGAGGGTTTATGGGTGTTTTTTAAATAAAATGGATTAAAGGAACATAACTGGTTCATTTGAAATCAAAAACTGCACCTGCAGACAAATAGAGGTACAAAGGCTCAAATGCTACCCTGGGATTGACTTCAATTTAGGTGAATAATGAATTGTTGGTAAATAATGAACATTGAAAGAGTTACCTCGTCAAAGCAGAGAGCTGATTGCAACCTGAAACATAACTTTAATCTCAAAGGGCCTAACATTGAGTTAAAACTGATGCACTTTTTATAATGCAATATAAGATTTATCTGTATTTTTGGAATTATTTCCGATTGTAATTTTTCTTCAAATATATCATCTTTAGTTCGTTGGATTAATTAAAAAACGAATACAGCATCGATCAAGCAAATTTGGTTGATACACAACTTACGATTAGAAAAACACACTCGTATCACAGCTAATAATGTAACCTCAAAATGTGCGTTTTCAAGGCTTCAAACATTCTCAAAAAAAATTAACCTGTATCCATGGTAACCATGTCAATCTTTCATCAAGCAAAATCAATTTTAGGACATTCAACTTAGCTTAAGTATAAAGGGTGAATGAAGAAATGTTTAAACACATCATTATTGATTTTTCACAAGGTTGACATCCTGAATGACATTACAAATATAACATAACACTGACATTATGTCTCCATTTTATGCATTGATTGCTTGTGGGAAGAGAAGATATCGTGTGTATCCCATCATGCATTGCTTCATATGGGACATTTTGTACAGGATGTCATTCAAGTAGTTAGTGATGAAACATTCCCAAAATGCAAGATTTTGACAATTAACATTGATTTAGGGACATATCATCATCGGGATCATCACTAATTACTCACACAATTTCCTATACAAATAACTCCACAGGAAGCAATGCATGATGGGATTTATACCATACCTTCTCTTGCTTGGGGGTATTCCCAAGTTTGAATTGGACCAAGGGAGGGGTACTTAAGGGGTACACAACCTTTAAACAAAATTTTCTCCAAAGAACCTTTTTCAGAATCAGTTACAGATTTGCCTATAACTTTGCAGCCAAACATCACATAATCAAAAATAAGGTGTCATTTTAAAGCTTTTTAAGTCCTGGCATTAAAATGAGACCAAAATATTGGTTTATCTTGGGACCATTAGTACTATAGATATGACGGGTCACATTTTCAGATATTTCCTTGAAATTGTAGAGCAGTTTAAGGAAAATGTGATATCACCCTTACCTTTAACGTAGATGAGATATATGAAACAAAAAATAGAGAGAAAGTAAACATTAATCACAATTGTTTTAACTGTAAAATGTACCTGGTTGAATGAATTGAGCGACAAGATAATAGAATCATTACTTGCACAACTTATTTTATAAATTAGTTTGAAAATGTATGTTCTCCATGAACAGGACTCTTTAACATTTGAACATTTCTCGCATTCATAAGAGCCCCTTGTATTTTGAGTAGCACTTTGGTGATGAGTTTGTTCTCTCATGTCATCTTTCTTAGAAATACCAAAAGCCTTAAAATTAGCCTTATTTCAAAGAAGTGTTTTTTTTTAAGGCTATCCAGTCCCTAAAAACGTCTCGCTCGGCTGAATGTCATGTTTACTGCAAGTTTTTACCTACTTACATCTATCAGAATATCACAATTTTTGGCGTACATATTGAATAGAGTCTCTTGTTTATAATGGAACTTTATTAGTGATTTCACGTCCATTATCAAGGTCAAAATGACCCCTAAAGACTACTTTGAAAAAGTTGACCCTTTTTCACCCGAAACCTCATAATTTCATGATGTTCGAACAATTCGACTGGTTTCAAATTTTGACAGATTGTAGGCTTGATACTTCTTATTGAATTATAAACAATATTTTATGAATATGCTGAATTGATTTTGAATGATAATGTAACAAACCCGCGTTGTTTTGCCCAAAAATCCGGACGTGAATTACGACTCTGAGTTCGCCCTGTTTGAGCTGTGAATTGCCTGTTTTAAGTATCTACATTATCTACATTTTGTCTGATATACGCATTCGCATAATTTACTTACAAATTGAGAAGTTCCAATGAGGCAAAAATTGCAATTTGTATGTAAACAAAAGAAAAATACGGCATTCTAATGTTTATGTTTTAGATTTTAGTTCACAATCTCAACACTGCCTTGATAGCTCAGCGGTATATCCCTCGCTTCGTAATGCATGACTACCCCCGCCATAATCCATGGTTCGAGTCCCCGCAAAGGCAGTGGAAACTATTTATCTTTTCATGATCAAAAAATAGTTAGGATTTACATTTTCCTGAGCAGATGGATTCTCTTTACCCTTAAAGACAAATTCATCATTATTGAGCAGAACTATTTTTGTGCCCTATTGCTGTCAAATACTTACGTTCATTTCTGGAGCCTCATTGAATAGCATAAGGGCAATAACATTGGTGAGATGTTCAGGTTCAATTGAGTAAACAAGTATATCTGAACTTGTCATTGAATTTGCTGTCACTGTAGAGCATAGTGTGAGCAGTATTTTCTTATCTTCTGGGTAGTGTATTAATTTGTGTCATTGAGCCCGGGAAAGGGGGGGGGGGCAGTCAAGTATAATGCTGCAGAAATAGCATGGCAATAGTTTTTCAAAACATCACATATAGAGGACAATTGTTTCTGAAGGCAAAATATACCTTTTTTCCCCCGGCTATTCACACCCTAAATTTGAATTTTACCGATACCATTTTCACACCAGGGTTTGAAAAAATATCCTTTTTCTTGAAACTAGACTATTTCTGATACCCTAAATGGTGTCAAAAGATTCACCCTTTAAGCCTCAAAAACATCCCTAATTCACCTTTTTCTCGGTCACATTATACCTGCAACACCATACCTGACTGTGCATTCCCAGGCATCAGCCTGGCGACTTCAAAGAGTCACATTGGTGATGTAGAAAGATTTCCCGGTTCCGGGGAGAGGCAGCAAAAATTTGTTCTTCCCCCATTTTAAAAAAATCGCAACCAATATATGAGACTCAAAGGCACACCAAATTTTTTTCAACGTATCTTCTAAAAACCGACAAGACAAAACAAGTGCAAAGGTGGCTATTTTAATTGTTAAGACATTAATTTATAGCAGTGGGGGGGGGGGGCACTGGCAGGACAAATATCAAAATATCGAGCCAATTTTTTACTACTTTTAACTGTCCCGATAATTACTGTCCCGCAAATTTTTAGTCAAAATAAGCCAATTTTAGCACAAATATCAAGGTTTTATATTGATTTTTGGCTGAAAATAGCTCTATGTGCGCATTACAAACAAATTGCCGGTATAAACATCGGGACGAGACAAGAATTTCGGGACGGTAAATGTGTTTGCCTCCCTTGGCTTACATGCCTTCGTATGGCCCTGATTTGTAGAATGGGTTAAACTGATATTATTATTGACTTAAGATCATAGCCTAATTTATAATAATTGTATTTTTATAATAGGTCATTATGATAAGCATAATGATGATTAAATAATCCATTTATGTCATGAATCAATGTCATTTAATTCCAAGAACTTATTAAGAATGATACAAAATAACAGAAACACAATAGTGGAAATAACTTTAAAAACCTACAACCTTGACTGATAATTCAACTGGGAAGTAATTGCAGCAATTTGAATTCTAAATGTGATTAATTAACAAAAGCATATTGTCTTTTTGAGTTAAGAATTTTGATTAAGCTTAAAGATTCAAAGAGATGGGTTACTAATTGCACTCACTTAGCAAGGTTAATGTTGTACAATTATTGCCATAAAAACTATTAAAATATCTCCTGGATTAGAATTGTAGCATACAACTAAGAAAATGTTTTCATCAACATCTGCTTGAGTATCAAAAAATACCAAAGATAAATGTCTATCCTTCGAACAAATATTTTATTGTTGGTTTCTTTTGTTGATTTATCTACCATATAGATATTATTTGATTGATTAATTGGTTAATCAGTTAATTTATGGATTGATTGATCAGATTCAGCCAATGAGAACACATGAAAAACTAAAAATACAAAATTCTGACCCAAATTTAGGCTCTCTGAGTGAGACCCACACTTCTAAACCCAAAGAAGTAAAAAAAAAATGTTAAAATCTGAAATAAACTTGTCAACTTCTTCCAAAAACAAATTTTGAGGTAAAATAGGTGTTTTGTAATTTTACGCTCCACAACTTAATTACAGGCCTGCTAATTAGATATAATAATACAACTAGCCACAATTTCTCACTTTGTCATAAAAACCATTACAAGAAAAATTTCGAAAAGGTAAATGACTACCATCCATCATAAAAAATCTAAATTGTTTCCACTCCAAACCACATGACATTGCACTATAAATGGCACCCAAGTCTGCGATAGAGGTCAGAGGTACAGGTATAGCCCCCAGACAAACACCTACTTATAGACTCCAAGACAGTCCTCATTCTTTACAAATTGATTCAAGTTCATGTTTTTGTGCCCTAGGTAATCAATGTGGTCAATACCGGTCACTATTTTAGCCATTTCCTTTTTGTTATTTTTCGGTCTTTCTTCTATACATATATGGTAAATGCATGCAAACATCGGATTTAGGACTAGGGTTGGTGAAATCTATAATCCAAACCTGGATAAACATGATATGTCAAAAAAGGGGTGTCTTAAAAGGGGTTATGGTCTCGCGTTCCTTACTCGTTTGTTTAATTAAATGATTTTGGACCGTGTACTGGTTGTCATCGCTCTGGAGGATATGCACGGGTCTATTGACCGTTTGCTGTAAGAGCGCATGTTTTTGAGCTAGGTTTATTGATGGGCGACTCGGTTTCTTTCAAGTTAGATACTGTGTTTATTGGGTCTGATGTATCGGGATTGATTATAGGAATGAATGCTAAATAAGGACCTGCCAAGATTGTGGAAATTTAAGGCTAAGTCGGTTCTGGTTGATAAAAAAAACACACTATAAGCAGACATTTGGGATATTACACAGTGACCAACTCTTTTCAGATGCAATTGGCCAAATTCAACTATTGCATGTATTGTTAGCTTTCCAGCGAGGGGATCATCACACCTTCTCAGTTCAATGTGAGCCTGTTACCTATTCATGGGATTTGAACCCACAACTCTTGATGATTAAGAATCTGCAAGAGACCACTATGAATGATTTGGCAGGCTAGATAAAAAAAAAGGAAAATGACAATTTAGGAGATTGACCATCAGAAGGGACCTCTGGCTAAGTTGTCAGCACAATATAGTCAGTCCATGACTCAGTCCATGATTGATCTGATGTTTGAACCAACTGTCACTACATGATTAAACTCAGCAGAAGAACACTAATTGGAAATTGGGAAATCAAAGTCCCTTGCTCAAAAGGATCTCTCCCCTTTGCATTATGACTTGGTATTCCCATTTTACATTTTGAATAAGTGATTGATGCCCTTTGGACTATGACTGATTGTCCTACTGCCTATGAATCCTCAGGATCTCTCCCTTTTGCATTATGACAAACATACATGTACTTAGTACTACCCTTAAGGGTCTCTTCCCTTTACGTTATGACTGACTGATGGCTTCAGACAAGTCAATTGAAAGCTTTGGTTTGAAAGAGTCCTCTTCATCAATCTTTGTTCCAAAAATGCATACTTTCATAGGCGACACAAAATTGTTTTTCCTAACCCTTACCCCTGCCCTAAGGGCTGGTCAACTAATCAAGAAGGAAAGGGTTGATATTTCCAAAGGGTCTTTCCCCTTTTCAATCAAATGATTCTTGAACTCCATGAAGGGAAAACCTTCCCTTAAATTGAAAACAATTGCCGGAAGGTTGGTCACCTGAACACTGTGCTGATGTCACCTGTAAAGTTAATAGAGGAGGGGGTTTTGTTTCCCCCTATTGTGTATGCCTAAACTCTTAGCCAAATTGACTTCCTTGATTGAAATTCACAAGGCAAAACCTGATATCTGAATAAGGGATAGAGGTTTAGGGGAAGGGCTTTGTTTGGAAAGCTTTGACACAACCATCTCATTAAACATATCTGTATACTTTTTGAACACATTGTCAGAATAACTTTCTTTGTGACACATTTTTGAATGTGCTAATTATAATATATCATCATAAAACATCTATGATCAAAACATTATTTTATCATTTTTTAAATCAATTCATATATTGAAAATTTATCATTGAAAAAAACAAAAACGAGGAGATGACAGGATACATAAAAGCAAGTTTGTAATTACGGATGCTGACAGAAAAAGCAGTTCCCAGAAAAAAAAAACTAGGCAAACAAGTTTATCTGATAAAATTTGAAACCTGCGATCTAAGATCAGAAGATGTCAAGCATTTCTAACCATATCACTATCCAAAGTCCAAACCTTAGTTTCAAAGTGAACATTGTTCTCAGCTAGGGCACTGACCACTGACCAATTGGTACCATAATGTAAAGAAAACAATTGCCAACTATTGTCCATAACAATGACCTCTTCTTAATTCTTTACGGAATTAAAACAATTGAAAAAGAAAAAAAGGAACTTCAGAAGTGTGACACAAATTTCATCTCCTTATCAAAAGTTTATTTTAAAAAGTTGAAGCTAATGACTCATCTTATCCAATTTAGGGTAAAAATGTGCCTATAATCCCCAAAAGCAATTAGGAAAAACTGTGAATTTTTGTTAATTGAATTTTAGACGCGAAAAGGCTATTATCTTTTAACTTTAATAAAAATTGGGCAGATGCTAAATTTACGTATATTTGAATATCTTGATGAAAAAATCCAGTGACCACAAAATTACTGTTTTTATCAAATTGTCATGAATATCGGGGTTTTATCATAAAAAATGCGTCAACTCAAGATATTATACATAAGGCCAAGTGATAAAATATTGTGTTATGCGTAATCATAATTTGCCATTCTCCTCATTGATTATTTACAATGCTCTGTGCTTTATCACAAACCATGTAAATCTCTGTATTTTATTTAAAATTATGAAATTATGTTTGCATGTGCATGAGACTATATATTCATTCATTCATTTTTTAAAAATCATTGATGCAAAGTAACCAAACTATTAAAAAACACAAATATAATGTTAATTTAAATATAATATAAGGTCTTTTAAAAAATGTTTCTTTATCTTCAACAACCTCAAATACTACAATGGTTGATGTTTAAATGGTCTATATCTTTACAATACAATTTATACTGCACCAATCTTCAAACAATTGTCTTCTAAAAGTGAAAAACCAATTCCTTAACTTGTTAATATAAAATCAGTATGATAATCACAATTTTATTTTAACTTGGCCATAATTTTGGCAATGAAAATGAGTTTGAAAGTACCACATGTCTTGTTCAAATAATCCCAATTCCACCCCAGGCAAACTGTACTATCAATATCACAATTATCCTGACAACAAATGACCACAATAGTCATTAAATCGCTACAAAACTTGAGACAAAAGTAATTTAAATATATGGTCTGCTGAGTAAAAGACTACCATTTCCGGAAAACGCTACCAGTTTTCTTATTTGACTTAATTGTTACTTGTGCCTTAAAGTT
>JXSR01S000547.1:62359-72392 GCA_000969725.1 Ophiothrix spiculata | reverse complement strand
CCAAAAAATCGGGAAGGAGAGCAAAAAAATGGGAAGGGAAGAAAGGGAGGAAGAAGAGAAAAAGGGGAGAAGGAAGAAGAGAAAGGGGAAAGAAGAGGGAAAAGGCAAAGGAAAAGAGAAAAAGAAAGAAAAGGAAGTAAGAGAAAAGGGAAAAGGGAAAGAAACCATTATTTCGTTCAAAAATAGGCGTTTTTTAGCTAAAATAAACATTTGTCCACATACTTTTTGCGCGCGCTACGCGCGCGTTTAATTTTTTTCCCAACAAATACAAAAATCGGGAAGCCTCTTGAGTCTTGCCCCCCCCGGACGGTCAAAGCTGGTTACGCCACTGGTACTGTCCATGTTTTAAATGTCATTATCCAAGTAGTGTGTAAATAGAATACAACAAAATTTTGATTTAGCACACATGGATTACTTTTCTTTTATCTCAAAACTTTTCATATATTCCAATGATCCAATCTGTGGTAGCATCGGTTTTGTCATATCTGACATTACCAGTCCAACACATGACATGTTTAAAATCAACATTAGGCCCAAAAACATTGTTGTGTTGCCTTCAGCAACCGACCCTATTCAAAAAAAATTTTAAAAATAAGGTCAGGAAAGCACCCAATTTTGCTCAGATTGTGTGTTTAAAAAAAAAATTGAAAATATTGGAAAAAGCACCCAAATTTGAAACTTTAGGTGCTTTAAAAAAAAGATTTTAAAAAAATTTCTGACTGACCAACTCAATTTTTCAGAAATTCCACTTGAGGGCAAAACACAACATTTTTTTTTCTTGGCCTTATTAGATATCACTTACATGAAAAAAGCTTAAAATATGATAAAAGTTTGGTTTCAAGCCAAACTTTTGCTTAAAAAGGACATGTAATACAATATGTCAAAGATTGTGAACAAATTATGAGAGGGTCTATTAAATATACTTTTTATGCCATAATTGTGTTATTGCTTTTCATCCACAGACCACTGAAGAAAACACACTTTCTAGTTGGGAATTGGACCTTCAACAAAGTGCTTTGAACCCACAGAAATTGCCTAATTGGAACTGGATATTAAACCCCTATCAACAAAGACCAATCATTTGAAGATTACCCATAGAAAAAATCATGGGCTGGATCTACGTTGCAAATGTTATCATATACCTGTCATCAATGATATTCTTGTTCACAGCACCAGTTGTCGATGGCACTAGACAATGTCCACAAGACTGCCACTGTACTCCAACACAGTCTGAAATAACATCATCTGCAATGGTGTTCGATGTGGTGTATTGCAATCAATCATTTCTTGCAATAGAGTCTAACTCTACAGTAATACCTGCTTCTAGAAAAATCCATCTTAACTGTGTGGAAAGCTTTGACAATTCCAGCAATGTATCGATTTCCTTCCAAGATGTTGTTCAAAGAATTCGCATCCCGACTGTTGTGGAAACGCTAACAATTACGTCCTGTGTCATGTCAAAACCTTCACAAATTTCACCGTCATTTCTAAACAACTTTACATCATTGGTGATGCTTAAGATAAGCAAAAGCAATCTAACAAACTTTGATCTGAAACTTTTTGATCATCTGTGCACATTAGAGAACATCATTATTTCTGACAATGTTGGTCTACAAGATAGGTTAGAAAGGAGGTCGGAAGTGGATGTTCACACGACCCATCAAAACACCAACATGGCATCTTCTTCATCATTATCACCATCTTCAACTCTGCCCACCACAAAGCCATCCAGTTTTACAACTCCAATTTCTTCAGCCAAACCTGAATCAACAATTTCAAGCGACAAAATACATAGTACCACTACAACCGTCAGTCCAATTCCAGAAACCGATATTTCCAAAACCAGGCCACATTTGACGACTACAGACCATCACCATCCTTCATCATCAGGAGTAACCATAGCAACTCAAGAATCATGGATATCTGTTACAAATCAATATGAAACAGATTCTCCGAAAATTGAAACTCAGACAACACCTTTGAGAATCCCTCCTTCACCTGCAGCACCAACCACAACAATTGACGAATTGAAGACATCATCTACACAAAACACAGACTCAGTTTTAGGTACTTCTGCCAGTACCAGGATTGCAGAAAGTACTGCCATAACCAAGTGTCCTTTCTACAATTTAACCCTCTTAGATTTGAGCAGAAATGGCCTCTCATTTCTTGATTTATCTATATTCCCATCTGTAAATCAAACCAAAGATCTTCATCTGGAAAATAACAACTTGACAGAAGTAAATTTTTCCTTACAAGAGCTTGGCTTTGTCAGACTTGAATCTATTAATCTTGCAAACAATAGAATATCTGAACTACAAGAAGATCTCTTTGTGAATCAACCCTTCCTAACATCGATCAACATTTCAGGAAATGCAATTACAAATCCATTTATTAATTCAACAGGATCCCCAATGGTTACAATCCTTGATCTGTCATATAACAACATAGAAGATCTTACAAATGAGTTCTTTATGGAACTGAATGCAATAGAAGTGTTAAATGTCTCCCACAACAATATATCACAACTTTTATCAACAGAGCTTTCGACTGAAGATGAATATGACTTCTTCAACACTTGGTGCCCACTGATACAAACAGTAGACATGTCATTTAATTCTATACAATCAATCAGCAACTTACTCTTTAGCGATCTCCAACACGTGATTTCGGTGAATCTTAGTTACAATCTCCTAACATCTCTACCGCAGTCTCTATTTCTGGGAGTTACTAAATTACGGAATCTAGATCTTCGAAATAACTTATTGACAAATTTCCAATATCTATCTAGCATGAATCTTGATTCGGATATTGTAGTTGATGTTGCTATGCATGGAAACCCACTAGATTGTGACTGCCAAATGGGCGTCATTTTTGTGCAAGAAAAAAATGAGAATTTATTCCCGAATTGGCCTCATGTTTCAAAATATGCAAAGCAACATTTTATTGATGCGGACGCCCTCGCATGTACTCAACTTCATGGTTATTTCAATACTTATCCATCCCTGTTGCATGTAAGCTTAACTGCAATCAGTGAAGAACCCCACAAATATTTTCTTTGTGATTATCCTGACCTTTGCCCATTGAACTCATCATGCAAATGCTACGGTTTTGATCTGAACTACATCGCCTTGGGCTTATTTGTGACGGATTGCGACAATCAGAACCTCACAGAAATTCCGACAAGTATTTACAATGCAACAGAGGTTTTAGAATTACCATTTAATTATATCAGCACCATTCCATCTTTTTCATTTCCAGACTGTGATTGTTTACTTACAATAGATTTAACGGTGAACAATATTTCTATCATAGAAGACGATGCTTTTGTGCATGTTATCGACTTGACAACTCTAGAGTTAGGCTACAATCAATTGATGACTATTACGCCAAATACGTTTGGCGCTTTGTACCTTTTAAGAGAACTCTACCTCAACGACAATCAGATCACATGGATAGAGTCAGAAAGTTTCGCTAATCTAACACAACTTGAAAAACTTGACCTTTCGTATAATAAAATTAGATCGCTACCAGATCCATTTTTGTACGCGAAAAAGATTACGGAACTTATGCTGCATAACAATAAGCTTATACAACTACCAAATACTTTAATTGGAAATGCACATTTTGTGCGTCCACAAGATAGAAACGTATCCCTGCCTGGTTACCTTCTAAGCTTGAACTTGATGAACAACCAACTGACGACAGTCTTAAAGGATTTATTTAAAACTAGCCATACCATCAAACAATGGGCAATTGTACTTTTGAACAATAACAAATTGACATCATTACCGGTTGATTTGTTTAAAACAAAAAATGTGGACATCATTGAATTGGTTATTTCTAATAATAGTTTGACAACTTTACCCAAAGGAATTTTCGATGGGAATTTTCAACCGAATGTTGCTCTCTTTCTTGAAGATAACCCATGGAATTGCAATTGTTCATTACAATGGTTGCCAGATTTTTTGATTGGGAATAGATCTCAGGTTCAAATCCCTTCAGAAGAAGAATTCATCATATATTGTGATCAAATACAAGATAAAAAGGTTCACATCCCATTGCTAAATATAACTGAAGATGATTTTAATTGTGATATAGTATCGACACCCTCAGTTGAAAATCACAACATTGCCAAAATTGGCGGTGGTCTTACAGCTGCTGTGATCATAATGGGCCTTGCAGCAGCTTTATTGGCATACTATAAACGACAATCTATTCGGCAATATGTATTCCGTCTAGGGATCCGAATTCTGCAACCTCCGGCAGGCAAAACTCATCATGCGTACAAATATGACGTTTTCATTTCATACTCAATACAAGACATTGATTTTATTCTCAACATATTACAGCCACAACTGGAAGAATATGATTTCAAATCTTATATTTTTGAAATTAATAGCATACCGGGTGAAAATAAACTAGAATCAATTGAAGCAGCGATACAAGCCTCACATCGCGTTTTGGTCATCTTAACGCAAAACTATATCGATAACGAACAAACGGCGGACTTCGAGTTCAATAACGCATTGCGACAGACTACACGCGAGCACGTAGACACAATTCATATTATTCAACTTGAAAATATTGATATTATTCCGATCAATATGCAAGAGTATATTGGTAAAAAGAACTGGCTCGTTTATGACGAAACTGATGCGATGTTTTGGAACAAACTTTTCGAACAGTTGCCCAGACCAAGAAATGACTTGGTACCTGATGATCTGGCAATTGCTATGCAACAATTGGAACATATTAATGTTGATCAAGATCTCCCTATACTTGAAAATGAAGTATAAATCTAGTACACTCTTTAAAATGATGATAAAAATAGAACAATCCTTGTTAAGTAATTTCTTACTCAAATTTTGTAAACTTTACCTACATTACTGTAGAGTCTTTGAAATATTGGTTTGAAACAGAAATATCCCTTTTTCAACTTTCTGAGATTTTGGTACCAAAATATTTCTCATATTTTTCTCATAACCGACGTAAAATGTTAACAGCTGAAACATATGACGTTTTGGAGATATGTGTCTAATGATGGTAACCATAAATTTATCTACATAGTTTAGTATTGGAAACTGTAAACTACAAAATTGCTCCTGAAATCAAAACAGCCAAGCCTGAAATTTGAATTTGAAGCATAGTGGTGATATTTCATTTAACAGTGAAAACTGTCATTTGAAAATCAGACAATGTACCTTTAAATTCTGAATTTGAGGTGATTTTTACTCACTTTTTTGAAGTTTACTTAAGAGTAGGGTATCACTCAACAGGAAGAGCATTATTCCCTTTTAAACTTTACACATTTACAGAGTGTGTTAAAAGAAAGTTACTTACTCAACAATTTTACTCAACTGGAAGGGTTATCTCCTTCAATTATACTTAAGAGTGTATAGAAAGAAAGTGTTATCTCTCTGAAAAACAAAGAGGTTTTTTTTAGAGCGATTAGAGTTTTTAGAGTAACAATTCACCTATTCATGTGAAATCTCACTCTATTGGAATTGAAAGCTTCACTCATTTTTATTAAGTTGTCTACTCACAGACTATTTAAAGAAAGGTTACCTATTTATTTTTATTGTTAATTAGAATGTCCACTTTAGCAAAGAGTGATAAAAGGGGGAAAATCCATTCATAAAAGTAATAAATTCACTCAAGAAAGGGTACCGTATTGTCTTTAATAGACAACCCAGAGGCAGTGGATTTTTCTAAAGGGAGCATTTATTATATCAAAAAAAAATCAACATCATAAGTGCATAAATTTGTTATGTAAGATTTAAAAATATGGTATATCGTTTGCAATAACCCAAAAGTAGTGAAAATTGTTGTTTTTTGTCCGGGATTGCGACCTTATAACATCAAAATTTTAAAAGCAGTTATATCAATGAGCATGCAATAACCAATTAGCGGCAATTCTCATTTCTAATTTATTTATTATTGTTGATAAAGGAATTTTTTACCTTAGTGCTGTATAAAATTTATATATATCAATTGTTTTTACCTTTTACTACTGTATAATAATGTAATGTATTACTTAATTTTTAACTTTTACTGTTGTATATATAAAATGTATAATATACAATATTTAATGTCTATATTCTTAATGGTTTTATTGTTTGAATTTTTAATTGCTCAATATAATGTATATATGGGACCTATTTTTTATAACATTTAAATCTCTTGTTTATATCTGTATTCCATTGTTTTTATGGTTTTAAGTGTTGTTCAATTTGTATGCCCAATTTTTTGAACAAACTCTTGTTTTATTTTGAAGTTTATAAGTTTAATGTTGTTGTATACGGATCAATGGAAGAACAACTTTGTTGAATTGATTTTTACCGTGTTGAAATAAAGTATTGAATGAATGAATGAATGAATGAATGAATGAATGAATGAATGAATGAATGAATGAATGAATGAATGAAAGGCAACCTGGAAGTAGTGAAAAATCGTGCTTTATTTTGGGATCATGACGTTGTTTATTAACTCCAAGGACCACTTTGCCGTTACTCCCCAGAATGGTTAGCTGAATAATGAAAGAAAGTGCTTGTAATTGACTGTTTTTGAACATTTTGATTTGAAATTTTAAGTGGGGCGTTTATTGGAGTAGGGACACTTTATTAGAAACAATACAGTAACCATTTCCACACTTAATTGTTTATTTTCACATCAAGAGTAATAGAGAAATCATGGTGTAAGAACCAGTGGCGTAACCAGAAATTTTCAGTCGAGGGGGCGAGCAGGGGCAAGACAATTTTGCAGGGGGACAAAAGAGTTCTTGTTTAGACACAAAAAGGTTCACCCCAAAAATTTTCATGTAGCAAATCATCCAAATTTTGCTACAATTCATAAAATTTGTACAATTATGGTGAAAAATCCGAGTTTTTCTTAAATTATTGAAAAACTAACCCATAAAAGGTTAACATTTTTAACAATTACATAATCAATGTACTATATATTGAAACTCTGTACTTTTCTTGATTTCATTGGGGGGGGGTGGGCAAGCAGGGGGAGACATTTTTTCTGAGGGGGTTCCCCACCCCCCCTGCCCCTCCCCCCTCTGGTCACGCCACTGGACTAAGAACTGTCCTACATTTGTGAAGAAAAATCCCTTACCAGGTAGGGAAGTAAATCCATCTATCTCTAAAAGATGACTCACCAAATCTTATGAAAATAATTGTTATTTTCTCACTCAACAACATAGCGTTGTTTATCCTCATTCGTAGATGATAAATTCATTTTACATACCTGACTTTAATGTTCAAAATAGCTGCACTAATCTCTAATTACGAGAATGTCACGTTTCTTTCATATATGGAGAAGAGAAGAAACTGGAGCACAAATTAAAAACGAGAGAAAAGTCAGCAGTTTTCCACCTGATAATCTACTAAGAAAATAGCCTAGAGTCAAAAATAAACAAAAAAGAAAATTGAGTTCTCTGAACGATGCATCATTCTCTTTTACGCTATTTTTTTCTGATTATCAAAATCACACGGGCAGATATAATTTTCTTGATAGCAAATGAAGAGTTTGACTGATTTCATTGTTTATAAAAGGATGTATGCTTGCAATAAGCTTATTTCTGGTGAGTAGTATACACTGTGACATATGGACCCTATTTCAGAGTATGATGTGGAGGAGTGAGGTGATGGTGGAGTAAGTTGGACAGGGACAGGATTACTTGCCAAACAATACTATGTGGTATTCATCAGTGACTGTATGAGTTAATCACAAATTTGTAAAAAAAAAATAAGTGACTTGTGTGGTCTATAGCCTAGTGTAATGATACCTCAGGAATGACAAACAACTTAGAAACAGTGAGTTCTGCAGGTTATGACATTGGATTAGACAATTGAATCTTGATGGCTTCAATTACCCAAGTACATTGTGGGGCTACCATACTCACAAGTTCTAATTAACACCAATTTGTAAAATTGTCCACTTTAGTTACAAGCGATATGGTTGTAACACTTTCCAAATACTGGCTGAAGCTTGAAGTGTGATATAACTGATAAAGTAGACCTTTGTCTATCATGAGAAGAACAATTGTCCTATAACATTATCACATGTCCATCCGTCATCACAGTTTAAAAATGCACATAACAAAGAGTACAGTGACATGAATATTTAAAATATAACCAGGCAACATTATTCATAATTCTATCAGGAAGTCAGGCTCTACTGATAACATACATTGATTACAATACAGCAAAATCTATTTTTGAAGTTGAACTGATCTCAGGATGCAGTAACACATGATTTTAGTGCAGTCTACTTATTTTTTCATGGTTATTTACCATTTACTGCTCTCTTTTTTTTTTATCCCAAACCTCTACAACTCTCCACTTTTTGTAGCACCTTTTCCCTTTTCTTTTTTGTTTCCCCCATTAATCCATTTTGCTCCTCTGTATTCATATGGAAAACTTTAACGTATTTTTTCTCACTATTTAATCGCTGAATAACTTTTATTGCATCACTGCACACAGCACTCGCTGTACAAATGTATGGTAGAAAAGTCCAGAAATGGGTCATTTAAGTGTATACAAATCTTAAATTCGCGCAAAAACCATTCAACAAATGGAAAGACTTGACTTTGTTATTGCTTTTACATATCCATATGAGTTGAAAATAACTTTCTAAATGATCTGGAAATATATAGTGTAAGTAAAATGAGCTGTTGTTTGATCAAAAATTGAGTCAAAATTGTCGATTTGAGCTAATTCCCGTGTACGGACAACAGTTTTAGATATTTCACCAATTCGCGCAAAAATCTAAGGTCAGACATACTAAAATCAGTTATGGTTAGTAGCAATATACTATAACCATTCTAAAAAGAGTTTCTAAGTGCCTGTATATCCTATCATATCAAAACGGCAACAGGTTGAAGTGATAAAAAGGCTACTTTTTGTACACATTTTTCAAGGACAATGGTCATTTTAAGCAAATGAGACACATTTTACAATATGCTTAAGTGGACAGGATCAAGTTCACAGGATAGACAATGATTTGTCACCTTTATGGACTGTGTCTTAACAAAAATAATTTAAAAAAATAACATTTTGTACAAAAATCTCTAAACATGTATCCCTTTCCAAACTTTTTGGATGTTTACCCCCCCCCCCCCCCCGTTTTGAAACAGGGATTCTGACCGTGGACCTCTAGCATCCCTAAGCATGTACACCTTTAACAAGCCACCACAGAGTCACTGGTATTTGGGTCTCCGGGGGCCAGAGGGGTGGTGGTTACTCACATATGTGGCCAAACAGGGATGTGCAACTCTAATGGGTCACTTTTTACAAAAATCCTTAAACTAGGGTCTGTATTTTTAACAAAAAATCCTTCAACATGTTTTATCTTTTCTGAGTAAGCCCTACATTTTGCAATTGTTAGGGAATTTGAGTGGTGAAAAACCCCAAATCACAAATTCTTTGAAAAATAGGCCTATTTTTCAAGGAAAATCCTTAAAAGTGGCTACACTTTTTGGTAAAAATCACCCTTAAAAATGGGTAGGGGTTTTGAGGCTCCAGCTGCACACCCCTGTCCAACTCAAATCTAAGTATCCCTTAAGGTTTAGTCTGTGATGTGATGAAAAACTGCATTGGACAAATTCTTAAAACTTCATTTATTAACCCTTACCCTCCTACGTACTACAAAGTACAACAGTAAGAAATCAAGAATTAGCCTAAGTCCGAATACGTCACAGACGGCGAATATAAATGATCAGGAAATTGCTGCCCAGGCAGGCCGCACTCAGTGGCTTGGCATAGCTGGACATTGGGTCGGTATAGCGGGGGTCGAATCCCAGGGGGATCCGAGGGGAACCAGAAATTTTTTCATGATGTATTCGGACTTAGACTGTATTTAAGCGTGCAAGAGTAAGGGTTAATGAAATGTCAGGGGAATATATCGAACGTGTTCAATTCCCCTTAAATGTATATATATAAAAGAACTGTTTAAAAAACATCTGCCCAAACTTATACTTCATCATCCCAATTATATAATAGGGCAGCATACAAAACATGAACATGAA